>KZ308204.1:283113-417391 GCA_000376725.2 Ladona fulva | reverse complement strand
ATATACAAGGGTTCGTTCACGCTTGGGAGAAGCCGGATATTTAACCCTCTTCTCCGTGGAGAGAGAATAATCTCTCTCCCGCACGATGAAGTCGTGCGGCTGATCCCAGAGGAGTAACAAGTGCGAAAAATATCGTAACGCGGCATGGTAATTCAGTGGCTAGAATACCTGCCCGGAAAGTGGGAGACGTGGGTTCGAGTCCCAGTCATGTCGCTATTTTTCACACTTGTTATTCCTAATTAATGTTAATTAGAACAGTGCCTAGTAAAACGTTCTTCCCGATTTTCATCGGTTATAATCATCTTATTCCATCCTTAAATTTCCTGAATTGTAGACAAGTATGTTTAAAAAGTTAGCTTTACCTTCAAAATTTCCCTGTCGAAACTTCCTCATGATGCTGAGATTTACTTTGGACACCCAGTCAATAATCCCACCCATCCTTCGGGAATTCCACGAGTAGCAGTACCTAGAAAAAAAACATCGGAACTTATACATTTCCGCCCTTTCCGCCCCGAAAATAATAGTTTCCGGCCGTAGTATTTCAAAACCCCTTCTATTATGCTCCCTTGGGCGTTGTTATCGCAGCAGCGCGGGAGAGTTATTACAACGGCTAGTTATCGGATTAAAAATATCGGAAACTTCCTCGGCTCTCCTAACGGAGCTTATTTATAGGGCGAGAAAACTTATTGGAAATCTTCTTCTTTTATTTTCCCCGCTCTCCTCTTTCTTGATTTAATTGGGTGATGTTTTGGGTCGGGTCCGAAGATATAGAAGATTCACTGTAGCGGGGCCCTGAGCGCCATTTCCGAGGAGGATTTCTCACCCAAGAAGAGGGAGCCGTATAACACGCTGGCTGATTTCTTTTGTAAACGTTTGCGCCGTCTTTTGTTCCCGAACAGGCCTTTGGACCCCTCTTCCTTTCAGTCCCGTAGATCGAACGGCCTAATCTGCTTGCTTGTCCATCTTCTTTTCTGTTTTCCTGTTCTGCCAAAACGAGATCTTCTCCAGTTCTTTCCTTTTCTTTCGAAATCGTTGTAGGAAAACTGAGTGAGGAGATATTTATCCCTCTCGCTTGCGAGTAATAAATATTTCTGGCAAGAGGTGATTTACTCTGTTTCCTTTGAAAGGTCGCTATTGTTTGCTAAATGAATGGATGGTAAAATTACGGCCCGGTAGGAGAATGTATACTTAGCATGTAGTTTAACTAATACTCATTTTAGAGGCCGGAATATTTATAATGATTTGTTAGAGTTAAAGTTGAGATAGTAGTGAAACTACTTGCCAACTATACATTGTAATACCGGTCCATAGTGTTTTATAAATAACGCTTACTCGAAATGTCCGAGCTGCAACTTTGTATTTACGCGTGAAGGCGATTTTACTGTGACTTTCGAATGACCTTCAAATTCTCAGTATCTTGCGGCATACTTTGGAATGACCTTCAAATTCTCAGTATCTTGCGGCATAGATTTACTTCGAGGCACCAGTAGGGAGAACATGATCGAATTACAGAATCGAACCTATGATAGCTAGGACATTTCACTCACTGGAGGTTTCCCGCTTGTGTCCACAAGACATGAAAAGGCAAAATCGAGGCTCCCGGATAGCTAAGTGGGCAACGCGTTCGACTTCGGTGAAGGCGTGGTTCGATTCCCGGTGGGGGCCTACGTGCGAAATGGCCTAAGTCGAAGTCGAAGCACTTTTAACAATACTACTACCAAACAAAGGCAGAATCAATTACGCTTGTGGTCGAAGCAGAAAAATTGTATCATTTCTGTAACCGAGAATCGTCTATACAAAATATATGATGGAGTACCTACCTAATGTTTGAATAAATGTTAACGAAAAAGATAAAGAATGTCTGAATCGTAAGAAGTTGAAATTTAATGGCGAAAAAATAAGTTATTTGCCAAAGTGATTGGAGAAAATATTTTTCCTAAATAGAAAATGTCAAGATCTGACGGTAAACGGTAGTGCATGTTTGGCGTGGTTGCCTAAGCGCTATTATCTCATGCAAATTTCCCATAAACTTTACGTCTATTATTTTAGAGGAAAAAACATCCCCTGACAGTCTCGAGCGAATCCATGTTACACTTCTGTGGTGTTTCCCTTGTTACTGCTCTTCTTAATTAGTAAATTAATTGTAACAAACGAGATTAAGATACCTAAACCGATTCACCATCTTCGCATAACTCTATCCAAAGTGTTAGTGCTTATTACTATTCCGTGTTTGTATATTATGGTTAGATGAGTTGTCATTACCCGATTTTATTTTTTATGGGGTAAAAGCGATTTATAGAGAACTTTCAGTGGTTAATAATATTCATAATATCTTGTCCTGCGCGAAAAACTATGGAATTCCCATTGCAAGTATGAGAAATTGTATCCCTTATATAACTGAGAATCGAATATAATTTATGCATAATAAATTAAATAATAAATCTTAATTGACTCAGCGATTTATCTAATAACAAGTTTCTGTAATAAAATTTCAGAGATAAGATTTATATTTAATTTTAATATCATAAACTAGAAAAATTTGAGATGATGGTCATTGTTTTGTCGTCGATCTTGATGATTACAAATTTTACATTAAAAAATAATTTACTAGGTATAATCATTATAACCTAGGTTTAGAACTGAAAATGCCGAACAATTATAAATAAAAGGAATTTTCGTTAATTTTTTTTACGTAAATAACATAAGTCAATAGAAGTATGGCAAGATATCGCAGTTATAGCTCAGGGTTACAAAAATATTCTTACTTACATCGTGTGTTTTCTATCCATGGTCAAAAGAAATACGTTTGACAAATATTTTGCAGAATAATTATAAACCAGGGCTCCCGATTGCCAAGTGGTCAACGATTAACAATACTCGTACTACTACTAATTATAAATCTCGCAAAAATGGTATATTCAACCATCGAGCGATATTAAAATCAACGTAACATGTTGAAGAATGATTAATCAACTATTATGTATAATAATGTATGCATTTCAGAATCATCGTTCAAATAAATCGTAGCAGTTTATAACGTAATCCTTTATCTATAATTTTTCTGCCGACCTTTTTAGCGCTAAAATATTCCTCGTGTTTTTAATCATTGTTAATGAATAAATATTTGCTATCTTGTTCCATGTAATATTAATTTTATGTATATTTACAAATTTCACAAGGGAGGAATTGTTGATCAGAATGCAAAGTTTTGCTCGTACATTGTGATTTTTTAATACCGCTGCATTTTGTTGGCAAACTCATATTGTGTGTGCAAGGTCTAGGGAAATGGAACGATATGCTGTATTTCAAAGGTTGGATTTACATTTGAATCGAATGCAAAATTCAAATTCCGAGTTCCTTTTTTGGTGTGGACTGTGAGTTAGGTCGCAGGTTTTATGGCTATCTATGTTTTATCCTATATCTTATGCAGCCGGTCGTGCTAAATTTTCCAAGGCTGGATGCGGTTCTGTTTGCTACCAGGGCTCAATTTAGTGCAGCTTTAATAGTTAGGATGTTGTGTATAATATGTAAATAGTAGAAAATAAATAATAGATTTTAATGGGCTTGTCGGTGGATTATGAGTAGTTACCCTCCAACGTTAAGATTATATGTGGTGTATATGTGTTGTTTACATCATGAGTCGAATTTATGTTTTCCGTGCTTCTTTCATTTATGCAGATGACATAATCATTTAGCTAAATCATAATGGTGATTTAAATAGTTTTCGGTTCTATAGTAACGGGAGTTCACTGTAAATTATTAACCATTACCAGATAGAATTTTAGTAATGTTGCATCTGTTCTTTTAATGATCCTAACGGTTTCACAGTACACCCAGATAAAATTATTACAATTATTTACCGGTTAATATTTCACTTGATAAAAACATTGTTTATATTTGTAAAATTCACGGTAAATCGCGGTGGGATTATTGCTAATCAGACTAATTTGCACTATTTGCCATAATATCCACAGTAGCTCTTTCATCTAATACTANATATACAAGGGTTCGTTCACGCTTGGGAGAAGCCGGATATTTAACCCTCTTCTCCGTGGAGAGAGAATAATCTCTCTCCCGCACGATGAAGTCGTGCGGCTGATCCCAGAGGAGTAACAAGTGCGAAAAATATCGTAACGCGGCATGGTAATTCAGTGGCTAGAATACCTGCCCGGAAAGTGGGAGACGTGGGTTCGAGTCCCAGTCATGTCGCTATTTTTCACACTTGTTATTCCTAATTAATGTTAATTAGAACAGTGCCTAGTAAAACGTTCTTCCCGATTTTCATCGGTTATAATCATCTTATTCCATCCTTAAATTTCCTGAATTGTAGACAAGTATGTTTAAAAAGTTAGCTTTACCTTCAAAATTTCCCTGTCGAAACTTCCTCATGATGCTGAGATTTACTTTGGACACCCAGTCAATAATCCCACCCATCCTTCGGGAATTCCACGAGTAGCAGTACCTAGAAAAAAAACATCGGAACTTATACATTTCCGCCCTTTCCGCCCCGAAAATAATAGTTTCCGGCCGTAGTATTTCAAAACCCCTTCTATTATGCTCCCTTGGGCGTTGTTATCGCAGCAGCGCGGGAGAGTTATTACAACGGCTAGTTATCGGATTAAAAATATCGGAAACTTCCTCGGCTCTCCTAACGGAGCTTATTTATAGGGCGAGAAAACTTATTGGAAATCTTCTTCTTTTATTTTCCCCGCTCTCCTCTTTCTTGATTTAATTGGGTGATGTTTTGGGTCGGGTCCGAAGATATAGAAGATTCACTGTAGCGGGGCCCTGAGCGCCATTTCCGAGGAGGATTTCTCACCCAAGAAGAGGGAGCCGTATAACACGCTGGCTGATTTCTTTTGTAAACGTTTGCGCCGTCTTTTGTTCCCGAACAGGCCTTTGGACCCCTCTTCCTTTCAGTCCCGTAGATCGAACGGCCTAATCTGCTTGCTTGTCCATCTTCTTTTCTGTTTTCCTGTTCTGCCAAAACGAGATCTTCTCCAGTTCTTTCCTTTTCTTTCGAAATCGTTGTAGGAAAACTGAGTGAGGAGATATTTATCCCTCTCGCTTGCGAGTAATAAATATTTCTGGCAAGAGGTGATTTACTCTGTTTCCTTTGAAAGGTCGCTATTGTTTGCTAAATGAATGGATGGTAAAATTACGGCCCGGTAGGAGAATGTATACTTAGCATGTAGTTTAACTAATACTCATTTTAGAGGCCGGAATATTTATAATGATTTGTTAGAGTTAAAGTTGAGATAGTAGTGAAACTACTTGCCAACTATACATTGTAATACCGGTCCATAGTGTTTTATAAATAACGCTTACTCGAAATGTCCGAGCTGCAACTTTGTATTTACGCGTGAAGGCGATTTTACTGTGACTTTCGAATGACCTTCAAATTCTCAGTATCTTGCGGCATACTTTGGAATGACCTTCAAATTCTCAGTATCTTGCGGCATAGATTTACTTCGAGGCACCAGTAGGGAGAACATGATCGAATTACAGAATCGAACCTATGATAGCTAGGACATTTCACTCACTGGAGGTTTCCCGCTTGTGTCCACAAGACATGAAAAGGCAAAATCGAGGCTCCCGGATAGCTAAGTGGGCAACGCGTTCGACTTCGGTGAAGGCGTGGTTCGATTCCCGGTGGGGGCCTACGTGCGAAATGGCCTAAGTCGAAGTCGAAGCACTTTTAACAATACTACTACCAAACAAAGGCAGAATCAATTACGCTTGTGGTCGAAGCAGAAAAATTGTATCATTTCTGTAACCGAGAATCGTCTATACAAAATATATGATGGAGTACCTACCTAATGTTTGAATAAATGTTAACGAAAAAGATAAAGAATGTCTGAATCGTAAGAAGTTGAAATTTAATGGCGAAAAAATAAGTTATTTGCCAAAGTGATTGGAGAAAATATTTTTCCTAAATAGAAAATGTCAAGATCTGACGGTAAACGGTAGTGCATGTTTGGCGTGGTTGCCTAAGCGCTATTATCTCATGCAAATTTCCCATAAACTTTACGTCTATTATTTTAGAGGAAAAAACATCCCCTGACAGTCTCGAGCGAATCCATGTTACACTTCTGTGGTGTTTCCCTTGTTACTGCTCTTCTTAATTAGTAAATTAATTGTAACAAACGAGATTAAGATACCTAAACCGATTCACCATCTTCGCATAACTCTATCCAAAGTGTTAGTGCTTATTACTATTCCGTGTTTGTATATTATGGTTAGATGAGTTGTCATTACCCGATTTTATTTTTTATGGGGTAAAAGCGATTTATAGAGAACTTTCAGTGGTTAATAATATTCATAATATCTTGTCCTGCGCGAAAAACTATGGAATTCCCATTGCAAGTATGAGAAATTGTATCCCTTATATAACTGAGAATCGAATATAATTTATGCATAATAAATATCTTATCTTCCTAATCTTCGAATAAATTTTAACGAAAGAGATAATGTCTGAATTATAAGAAGTTGAAATTTAATGGCGAAAATATAATTTATTTGTAAAACTATTGGGAGATAATATTTTTCATAAAATTTCAGAAAATGTTCCAATCTATATTGCATGTTTGGCGTGGTTGCCTAATTCGTATTATATCCTACAAATTTTCTTCCCATATTAAATATGAATTTATTTTCGTACAATTCTACTATTAGTAGTTGAGCTATATTTCTTCTTCGGAATGTAAGAAAATAAGAACTCTAAAGAAAACCCTTACACATTTTACCGTAATTTTGAAATTTCGGGAGTCATTTCTATTCTATCCTTTAGGTAAGTCCTCCGTAACCCGTAATTTCTTTACGTAACGCAACGTGTAGCGTTTATCAGCGCCATTTAAAACTTTCCCGCTCGCATCACCAACAATACCCGACTCAAATAGAGCCTCTTTTCGGTGATTGATGACCTGGGAGCCGCGACACCCCCATCCCTCTTTCCGCTATTTTCGTTCACGCTTGGGAGAAGCCGGATATTTAACCCTCTTCTCCGTGGAGAGAGAATAATCTCTCTCCTCCAGAAGGCTGATATTACCCGGCGGTCCGCGCCTTGCCACCAAGTAGACACTCAGCCTCCCCGAAAGATTGCGTGCCCTTTCTAGTTATTTCTCGCTCCGCTAGTCTCGCCATCTCCGTGTACCCTCCATCTTACTCTTCCCGAACCCACCTGCATGCCGCATTATCTTTTTTCCCTTCGCCTCTCTCCATGCCCAAGAATATGACACGCAGGCTTTGAGTGGGATCTATTTCCGACTTCATTTCCGGACGAAAAGTAGAAAAGGCAGGAAAGGTCTTCTCAGATCTAATTCTTTTCTCATTCTATTCACTGTCGGAGCGATCCACGATTTGATCAGACGGACTTAAAAATGGTAGTCGATATTTCAGTCGATCACTTTCCCGTCCAAGAAACTGATCTTTAATTACATTACTTGGAACGAGAGCTTGTTTCTCGTATTTGACGTGCTCGATGGGTGCGATGAATTTGCTCAGAGGATAATATTAGCCATACCGAATTTTCTCTCTGTTTTTCATCAAGAATAATTTTGAGCGGTCTTTTCCACACCAATAAGATAAGCTTTATTGTATTTACAGCAAGCTGAAACACCCGGGGTAGCCCCCGAGGAAAGGAAAAATATTTATATAAGTAATGTATACGTTCTAGAAGCCAAAAATATCATCCATGTATGGAAAATGAGGACATTTTTACCTTGTCCTCAATTTTTAATATTTTTATACTTTAAAATCATAATTATCATATATCATAAATCATAATTTTCATATATCATATCATATTCTACGCTATGGCAGTGTCGTTGTTAATTGATGGGAAACTTCCAACATCGTATTTGATGAAGTCTCGGTTGAAAAATTAATGTCTAATTTTTATTATTCTTGTATTTCAGGTACATTCCTTTGTAATCGAATATCATATGAAATATTCCATTCTAAACGCATTCCTAATGGGCCTATCTTCCCCCGTGCTCATACCATAGTCAGCTTCAGCAGTTCCTAGACTCGTCTAGAAACACTTTCAAAGCTGCAGAATTACGCCGTAACTTCGTTCATTTTGTCGAAGTTTTCACGATTTCAAGTATAAACTGCATTTCATGATAAGGATTGGATTCTCAAAAATTTTCCTTGAAAATACGAAATACTTTAATTCGAAGCCCAAACTATCGTGTAGTTATGAATAAAATGCGTTCTATTTTCTACATCATAACGACTAAATCATTTTCGAAGTTTGAAATTATGGTTTACCAGCTTTAGGGGAGTATTGGCGGCAAATTAAAATAAGTTCAAATACTAACTCGCTAGTGTTAAATTATTGATAATTATTAATTATTTTATTATTATTATTACGATAATCAAGTCACAAGTGGATAACTGTCAGGTGGCAACGTCGCATAGACAAAACAAACATCTAGTCCATGTATAGAAATCCACGACTCGCAGTACTCTTGTCTAACAAAACCAAACACAATAATAAACCCTCACAACAGAAACCATTACTCCTCACCATTTAATACAAGTTATTTACATAAATACGATCCTGAAGTTAACTGTTTCATATATCCTATAATGCATTTTGGTTCCATTAATCTTACCTATTTTACTACTTACTTACTTTAGACTGATACTATTTGATTTTCTTAGCTTTTTACTCGCTTAGGTCTTGTGTTTTAGATTCCTGTTTGCGTTTCCTGAGCTCTTCTTCAAAAAATTACTTCAAGTAAATGGTTGGTAATCTTAATTTCTGATGTACTCAACTTATATATCATCAGTTGTTATTTGGATAATATTCCAACCCAAGCTTACTTAAGGTTCTAAGATAGGACATTTTTGCATTACTTTGAACGCTGCGCTATATATTTTGTTTAATGTTTCCGCGTAGAATTCCGTTTAGTTTCCTATTTTATTTTTTTCCTTATGTATTTACGCTCTCTGTGTAAACGGCATATATCTTACCTGATTTGTATTATTTTTAGCTCATTATATGCCTTGTCTGCAAGATTTCCATGCATCACATGATACCCCCTCTTCCCATCGAGCGTTATGACATGTTAGATTTCGACAGGCTCCTTAGACCGAGAGAAGAAATGTCGTCGTCGTGAAGCATTGCATCCGAAAACTTTGAAATTGCCAATTTCATGCCAGATTCCATTACCATATAATGCTCACTGCAACGCCTGAATTCCATCTTTCCGTCAAGGCCATCCATTTCAGAGCTATTTGGAAGTAGGGCAAAATCTCGCCCTCTGAAGGTTTTTAGAATCTTGTGAATTTCGTGTTTCGGAGTTAATGAGGAAATTTTCTGTCTGAATTTTGATTGACTCTTCAGAAATGTTTAGAGTTCACAAGGATTCAAGTTTGATTCTTGACGTCAACGCCAATGACGATGATTAATTTTTCGTTATCGGTGAAAGAGATCGGGAAGTAACACAGTGATAAGCCTTTATTTCAACACGTCTCCGGTTGATTTGATTCTTATCTCGTTTTCTTTTCCTTTTAACGTTTAGAGATCTTGTATTAAAACCCACGAACTTAGGTTAAAAAACACGAGGGTCTTTATCAATGATTGCTTCGTTGATACTATTGATTGTAGAATTTATTTCTGACAATGACTCTCGTTCACTAATAGAAGATAAGAACCAAAATATTGAGAGTCCTCTTCGTAAATGATCTCTTACACCTTATCAAAGGAAAATGTGAATAAAGTATGACGGATTTTATTTTTATATAGTTTATTTCCGAAATGTTACGTTTCAGATATGCACCTAAACCAACAATACTCATTAAACACTCTGACATTTTCTTTCGATTCCTTAATTATACAATTTTTCCCATATATATGGAGTTCAATATGATCTGAAGCCATTGATAATATTTTTGTCAAATCTTTTCCTTCGGATATACAAGGGCAACTGTCTGTGTTAAAGACATCTATATTGACTTTTTCTGTATTGATCAATTAAAATTATGTAATAGTGTATATGCTTCATTTTATCAGCGTAAAATAACGCAGGAGATCATTGGAAATTATTTGCATTCCATTCCATCTACTAATTTCCTAAGGTATATTTTCTTGTAAAACTTGCATGTTAATTCCTATTTGTATCGTATTTGGAAGGTCAGATCCCCCAGACGCTGTCTTAATTTCCGTTTCCTTAATTTTAATTCTGATCGATTTTTTAATGTTTTGCATTTCAGGTGGGACTACGAGGCCCTCCTACAGAACTCCACCTTCTGCCTCGTGCCTCGCGGTCGTCGCCTCGGCTCCTTCCGATTCCTAGAGTCCCTTCGCGCTGGCTGCATTCCCGTCCTTTTGGCCAACGCATGGTCTCTGCCATTTGCCTCCGTCATCGAATGGAGGTCTGCCGCCATCTGGGCCGACGAACGCCTCCTCTTGCAGGTAAGCTCTAACATATCTCATGCTAATATCCTTGTGTTGTGGTTCTGGAGAGTGGTCGATTTATAGATTGTTTATCCAGATTTGCTTTCGGGTTAGAGTAGATGTCTGTACAAGTACCCTGCAAACCGCCTATCGGCGTGTGGCAGGGGGTGCATGCACCATGACTCTAATTCCCTAATCGATTACTTTCGCAGAAAAAATGAATTCTTGACTCGATTCGTTCTAGTAACTATCTCCTTGATCTTCCTCGCTGTGTCTGATTGGCCTATTTAACATGGAGGACGCATTACACGCCTACATCTGTTTTACATCGGAAACAGTGAATCAGGATAACGATGCCTCTTTTTAAAGGGAAAATAAGAACTTTTGCTCTTCCATATGACAAAAAAAATTGCTATACGCAAATGCTAAGTAAGAATGAAAATTTCTAAAACTAAGGATGGCAAATATTAATTTTGTCTTTTATTCTTAAGCCTGTAACCTGCGCGTTGGTTCATGTGCCCTTACAGTACATATTACCTTCCCATCTCACATGAGTTACACGTGTTTCTTTAATGATACCATATAATCTATCGCTTAATTTCGTCATACTGCGAATTAGTTGCTATTTTTCTCCTGAAATTTCCTACTAGTAGTAAGACGTCCTTTTTTGGTGGTATCATAAACTCCTTCATATCTTTAATGACTTTGATCTATTATGTCCTTATGCTTTTATTTTTCCTTAGGCTAAATGACTTAAGTAAAGTATTTGGAGTAAAGTACATAAGCTATGTAAAATTAAAATTTAATTTAATTCGAATCGAAGCTCATTGAAGAAATCCTTTCTTTGTAGTCGGCTCCGTCGATTTATGTAATGCAATTCGTCGTGTTCTTGAGCTTCATTTCTTAAATCACTCCGTAAAAATATAGAACCTAAGCCACGCTTTTCTTTATCATCTGTTTGCGGTTCCAATGTAAAAATAATTTTCTTTCTTGGTTCTTAACTCTCAAAATCGTATGGCTTCTTTTATTCGCAAATTTCAGTATTTTATTTTTCGAGGATAAGCTGAAGTTACGTTCTTAATTATTTAGAAGCATGGTTTTTCATATTTTGTTCTATAAGATTAATTTTCGGAATATGTTCATTAAAGGAAGCTATGTTATATTGCGAGGAAGTGCACGCTCAGTACTCAAGAGTATAAATCTGGTCGATGAAACTGCTGATTTCTAAAGCCTAGGATCCGATAACGTATTCTGGTAGTGGAGTAATTTCTTAAGGATTGAATCGAGTGGAGTTAAGCTTTTCATGTTGTATCCTTGGCGAAATGGTGTACGTTTACTTCTCTCCAAGGAGGATCCCTTCCGATATCACTCAGCATCATACTCCACTTCTAGGCAGATCTTTACGAATCACTGGACATTCTTACATCAGCATTTTTCTTTCTCGGATGTGTATTTTCATTTCCATTCTGGAGAGTGCAGAATAAACCGCTTCGCATTCAAAATCCAAGGCCTGACAAATCCGAAAGCGATACGATATTCTCTCCGTCTATATTCCGTCAGAGGGCCAAATCCCTTTTCGATCCGTATCCAGGAAATCGAGTATCTTATAAGGAAACTTCGAGAGATTAAGTAAATGAATTGCGAAGATACGTAGCGCGTGCTTTCGTTTTTGGGCCATCTGTTGATATTACAGTATCGGTCGGATGAATTTTTCTCGACGGTTGAGTAAGATGAAATTTTTTTTCGTTCTTGAAATGTCTCGTAGTGATTCATACATTACCATACCTTCGTTCATTCTTAAATCGTTAAGTAAAGTAATTCCCGTAACATCGTATTATTTAATCAAACCGCATTTAATCAAACTACATTGAGCCAAACATCATTGATGTAATCCTTTTCTAATTCTAATGATCGTTTTAAAGTAAATTCATTTCAATATTTTTCTAGTTTTCAATCATAAATATTTTCCTCCGCAATTCTCATTTTATCTTTGCGTGAAAAACGAGAACGATTCAAGAAATGTATATATAAATTGTGAATACCACGAGCTAGGATTCTCCATTTAGTAAATGTAAAAATATAGCTCATATATGATTACGTGGTAGCATTCATTGCTTAACCAGGAAAGAAAAATCTATCAGAATATGAGGAGCTTTATTTCGTAAAGAAGCAGCTTTTTCGGCATTTCTCAGATTAGAAGACAAATTTGCATTGCGCTATTCGGTCGTCTGCTATGAAAGTAAATAGTTATTCGACTAATGGAAGTGTAGTGGTCTAATGAACAAACGTATGCCAAAAGCCTCCAATAATTTTATGATCCTTGGAGTGAATATTTTCTTCCTCGAGACTCTGGTGAATGGTATAAAAAATCATCCCTTTCTTTTAGTTAAGAGAGTTCGAATTTCACTCAAATATTCACTCATCAGTCTCAAAGAAAAAATTCTTCGGAAAAAGGATATGTCAGATTGAATTTTGACGTTCCTCCATTTTTCTAATATCGATATTTTCTTTGATCTGCTGTCAAAATAATGAAATGAGCCCATTTCATCTCCACCTCTGTTTGCTCATCAATTATACTCAAGAATCTGTTTCGTGTTTGTTTTTCCGGTTCAAGGAGCTTTCTTCTTCGGAACCCGTTTTGGCACTTTGTTGATCTAGCCATGTACACTGCGTGGGATGAGCATTCCGAGGAAAGATGAGTCTCGGATATTTCCAAAGCTAATAATTACGCTCCGAAATGCACTTTGGGTCGAATCATGAAGGAAAAAATTATTGCTTTAGTCTGAGAGACCAGATAATTAAGGGGCTGAATTAGTTGGGGTGTATGTTCTTCTACATAGGATTTCATAGAATGCCAACTTCCTGTTCTACTGTATTTGGAAAGTCTAAGATGCGTTTTGCTCTTTTGCATATCCAAACCAAAGGGAAATGGATTTTCATGTTTGGTGCTATCGCATTGTAAGATTTCATTCAATAAAACTTATAAATCATTGGTAAATTATAATATTATATTTTGAATTAATTTTCTACGTATACTTTTTACCTAATCAGCGAACAGTCCAAACCGTTAAACGTCTCCAAGTTCTGATATCTGTTAAACACAGTTAACATTAATCTAAATCCTTAGCACAAATTCATTTTTGTATATCTTTGCTGTAAAAAATATTTTTAAATTAGATACATTTCGAGCGTATTATATTAAAGTAAAACATTCAAATTATTTCCTTGTTCTTACTATATAAATTTACTTTCATATATGGAGCTGGGTTTTTATGTTCCAACGCTTTCCCGTAAACAAATCTGAGTGATTACTGAGCAGTTATTTGTTTCTATTTACTTTTGTATTTGAAAGTAAGCTATATGTATTAGGAAGATTTTTAAAATCGCCTTTTTTATTTGAATATTAAAGTCGCTTGTAATTAATGACAGTTTCGTTAATTTTCATTTTCTGTGCTTGTAAAACGTTATCTTACTCCTTTACTTGAGATTTTTAAATTGACTCAAAATAGTTGTTATACCTTAATGTTTTCTTTCCTGTGTGATTGGTTTATACATCGATTAGCTTCCAAAGCAAGGACGGCAACCAATCAATTATAAGTCGAATTGAATCGATAACGGAGGATTTTTAATGAAGAAATTAAAAAGAGATTAGCGAAAAGTTGACATGGATCTCTAGTATTCAATGGATTCTTAAGGTGAACTTTCGCAGAACATAGCTTCGGCGGAATGGATGATTTTTGGGTGGAAATATTGCTCGGATTAACAAGAATATCATCTGAAAAGAGAAACAGTTCGGGTGGATCTTGGCGGAGAATGGAATAAACCTAACCAGAAAGGTAGGAAATGAAAAGTAAGAGATTTATTTATTATAATTTATTACATCATTCCAGCAAATTAAAAATATATTTGTGTACTAGACGAATGACAAAGCAAAGAAGGAAACTTGAAGAACTATGATGATGACGAAGAAGATGATAGTTGAAAAGAGAGGCTTGAGAAAGGTAATTTTGGGTTGTTGAGCTCATTCAGAGAGGAAAAACTTTTCCGATTTTAAGTCTTCAAATTCAGATGCCATAGCTCGCTTGAAATTTAGTAGAAGAATTTTTTTTTATTTAG
The DNA here is from genome assembly GCA_000376725.2 of Ladona fulva. Classification (NCBI taxonomy): domain Eukaryota; kingdom Metazoa; phylum Arthropoda; class Insecta; order Odonata; family Libellulidae; genus Ladona; species Ladona fulva. Next base: position 402,870 of record KZ308204.1, on the reverse strand, counting down.
AACTTCTTTCTAGTTTCTGTCATGAATTAACAATTGGTATTGAATCGAGTTCGGTGATGTTTATGGTCTAGGAGTATCTTGTAGGCAAATTATCGGCTCTACTAACTTTGAAGTGTAGGAGATCCTGAGGATGAAAATTCTCATCATACCTGGCGAACATGAAATTCGATATTCATCAAAATAAATGTAAATAAATCAATATATAATACGACTGAACATCAGTCTGTTCTCTCATTTGAGATGAGTAAACATGATGAGTTGAGTATCTCTAACTGTTAGCTGTATGAAATGAGAGAATAAAGAAAATAAAGATTTGAACATACCGATCTCAACGTATTGCATTTTCTTTCGACCCTGACTTATGAACTTTAAACGTTTACGATTTACGATTCTTAGCTGAATCTTTGCGAAAGTTCAATCGATTCTGTCTGTGAATACCCAAGGTTTATTTTCGTTATTTCTTGGCTTCTGTCTATCATTACTACATTTTATCGCTGTTTATTGAAAAGCTTGTGTGGATGGATTCTTAAGCTCGTTCAGTCTAATAAGTTAAATCCGGAGTTGAATCTATAATTGTATTAAAGAAATGTGCCAACTAGAACAATGAACCTGGAGCTTACACCGTTAATAACAAGAAGCGTTCCTGGTAAAGTTGCTTTGAAGTTATTGAGAGAAAAGCTTGTGAAACAACGGAAATGTTAAAAAATTTCTTTCTCTTTTTCAAGATATTTTTGCGAGAATGACGTAGAAGTTGGCATTTTTTCTTAATTTTACTGTCTATTTTGAACTTGATGGTGTTTTTCTATATTTAGAGTTAAGAAGAAGAACACGATGATGTATTTCTGTCTAATTCTACTGTTTTGAACTTTTTCTACGTTTTTAGTGCAAAATATCTCGTTTATTGGATGGTTCTTTGCGATAGGGATCCGCAGAATTACTTCAGAAAGGTTTGCCTAAGAGAACTTCAAATGTGCAATGCCGTTTGCGATCACAGAAGGAAGATGCCTTACTCGTGCTTGAGTCTTAAGAAAGTATTGTACAATTATAGGCACTGTATCCTTTCTCCCAGTGATTACCCATCCCTCGCACACCCACCTTCACTCCCATCCAACAGCTCACCATCTCATCCTAAAAGGAAGAAGGAGACGAACCATTTTGACCTTACGGCCCCGATTTTTTATTCTTTTTGTTTTGATTGGCACGTCGCCCTGAAGTCTTATGCATCATTAATCTCTGTTTCTTTTCTAAATGACATCCTTGGACAGGCCGCTAACTCTGATGAGGTTCGGCAACCCGCCCGCAACTCCATCGGGCTTAAGCAGATCCTATTCCGTCGTCGCTTTATTTTTTTCGTTAAACCGAGAGTTGACGTTCAATCAATCATTCCCTCTTTATCTTCAGTCCATCGTCTCGATCGCACCGAACTTGTCGGAGGGCTTGGGAGTCGACCTTTCGCTTCTGAACCGTAAGAGCTAATCGCTTCGTGTGTAATGCGACGCGGCGTTTACCATCTCGGCGCCAACTTAGCTCCGCCCATGCTGCACCTACGCCGAGAAAATTAGGGGCGTAATACTTTTAGAATCATGTGATTTTGATGAGGGTTATGATTTAAGTACTTTCAAATGAAGAAGATCGTGTATAGAAAATATCTTGAAGACTCTCACATTTCAATTTAGAGGATAGATTAACCTCTAAAGATGAATTCAAGCGCTAGAATGCGTTCTAGAACGTAACTCGTGAAACGGGTGTCCGGGAAGAGAGGCATAGTATTGAGTAGAAAACTACCCATCGAATGAAGCAACGTTTCGATTTAAACTTTAGTATATAAAATCATTACAGATATTGGAAGGTACATAAACTGTCATTTCCATTACGGAAAGAAAATTATAGGAAATAATAAGTGATGCATAAGGGACTATCCTTTCATTGGCGAACGAAAAGATTGAACTCATCACCGTATATGTACATACTTAAATGGAAAATAGGCGCGTGAGTGGTTGTGGTAAGTGGAATTGAGTTAGGGTGGGGTAGTCCAAGAAGATGAACATTTTCGTAGTCCTATAATCTATTTTGTAGCCCCCCTTCATTCTGCTATACGTATTCTTATTATTTAAGGTTTTGCCACGTCCGAAGTGACGTGGGTGTCTACGCTATTGGATTTTGGTACGGTTTGGTGGCAGTAAAAACAACCGAATACAGATATCTAATAGTCCCAAGGAGAAACGGATATAAAAAATGTCTGACACGACCGAGACTCGAATCCTGGTCTCCCAGTTGCCAGTCGGTTGCTCTGATTATTCTAGCAATATAGCTGAATAGTTAGAGCAACCGACCGACTATTGGGAGATTAGGATTAGAGTCCCGGTATAGCCAAACTTCTGCTTCTCCTCGGGAATTTTCCTGTGCACAATTTAACGTGCAAATTCACCTTCAACCTTTTTCCTTGTGATATTTAATAATTTTGATATATGCCCTCATCGAGTTAAGCGAGTTAATTTAAGCGAGTAACACCTTTGAATCAATTTCAAAGTTTCCGTTTTCTTGGCGCATCTTGAGTGTTAACTGTGGGAAACTTTCTAAGGAAACAAGTATTTAATTTTTCAGAAATTGAGTCCTTAAAGAATGTATCCGGGAATTCTTAAAGCGAGATTTCTGAAAGTGAGGTGTACTTGAAGTCTTCAATGTTAGAACAGAAAATAATCAGGAATCAAACGAGATGAAAGCAATAGAAAAATAGGGCAGGAAACCTTTAGAAAAAAAAGGAACTTAATTCGCTAGATTTTAGCTATTCCACTTTTAATGTAGTTATCATAGAACTCCGCTTCATCTGCTTTGTAGGTTTAATCTCACAACATACAATTCCTAGTAATATCACCTAGTAAAGTTTCCCTTATTAAAGTTATTAAACGTTGATTGAGGCAATATTGCTAACTCCTTCAAAATTAACTCATAGGCAAAGATTTTTCTTAGGGGAAAAATATTTACTACCAAATTTTAATACATTCATTTTCCCTTCTTAATTTACAAAAAATGTCAGTCATGCAGATTTTCTCTCCGCATTCGAGTAAAAATTCTTTCGTGAAGGATCATTTATCTTTCATAGGGAGTGCAAATAAAATCACTTAAATCCCTCCTTAGGTAATTTTCAGACTTTGCAATCAAATCATTCCTCACCCCACATCTTTCGACGATGACCTTCGCGTTACATGCACTCAGCTTCTCTCCGCAGATTTATTTTTGCTTCGATTCCGCTTCGTTTTGATATCCTGTAAAGGGGCAAGACAGCTCCGCTCGCCGAATGCATACTTAGATTTTGTCGCCTCAAGGATTCCCTAGGATCTCTTATTTACCGTATCGTTGAGCACACTTCGCTCTTGCGAGGAATTCACGTGGAAATCCTTTCGAGGGCAGGAGAATATTGGAGCTTTATTTTTGCTTTGCCGGTGACTTTGGATTTAGGATTTCGTAACTCCGCAGAGGAAATAAGTAAGAATAAAAGTGCAGAATATGACAAAGTGCTTTGCACGTGAGATGCAGGTCCGGTCTCTTCATTAGAGGCAGAATAAACTGGCGGAGATTTCAAACCATTTCCGAGGATGTCTAAGGGATGTTAATAGAGTGAAAGGTTCTCGTAAATGGAAGGGCAGGCAAGAGTCTTCCTCTTCTCTCTCCCTCCTGAAAAGGAAGGCTTCTGCTGGCCTATTTCTCCTTCGGATGCTAATTCCTTTTTATAAATGTCGGCTGGCATTTGAGTAAAGACTGTATGCGAGGGAATAACTTAAATTTTTTGCTCGGAAGGGCAAGCTCGAGGGAGGATTTTTTTAGATTTCATCGCACGATTGCAGACACAACAAAAATGTTCTTTCTGCTGAATGTGAATTCTGTTGAGAAATCCGTGACTCGAAATATATATCATTACTACCCGTTTCTGACCTTTCCTCACCTATTTTGTGTTTTCCAGTCATTCTCATAAAATCGATATTTTTGGGATGTGAACATATGGAAGGAAGGTTTTTTAGCCAGATTTTTCTTTCTTTTGTGGACTATTTTTGATTTTTTGTGCGTTCACAGCACATTAAATTAATTTGGCTGCTGTTATATTAAATCGATGAACGTGAAGAAATTTGGGTATAGAGTGTAATTTATATTTCTATAATTATTAGAGCCCAGTATCAGTCAAGTTCTACCGAAAGTCTTTTTCATTGGGAAAATCTCAAAATCTTTAGTACTTAGTGTGTCCCAGTTCGCGTATTGATTTATTATGATGACTTTTGTTTTGATTTGCAAAATAATGATTTCTACGTGTTAAATGGATCGAAGGTATCACTATATGGTGAGGCAAGTAAAATTACAGCGTAGAATTTTAATTTCTTTTCTGAGAGTTAATTTGAAGACGAAGACGTTGCTTTCGATTCCGTGTAGATGTCTTGAATATTTTGTCAATGAATGAATGACAAAATCTCTTGATTTATAAGTGAAGATATTGTCTGATATATTAATTTATAACTGATTAGTTTTAGATTTCTTAATATTTGTTGCTATTTTTACTTGTCTGTTACTGTGCTACTTAAAGTTATTGGACCGCATTGAATTTTTGTCTAGTTTACAAATATAATTTAGTGATCGAATTTTTCATCTTCTTTCAATCTCTTTCAAAAGCTTTTTTTTTAAATTTCAAATTCAATATGCAATCCCTTCCTCTATGTAGCTTAAAAATGGGACCCGTCTGCTTTCCATCATAGTCATGGGAAAATTGTCCGTCTCGCTCGAAGTAGTTCCCTGTATATGCAAGGAAACAATTGCTTCGTGATGTCTAATGCCACAGCTACGCAGTGTGTTGTGAGTGGGATTAGATATTCGGTAGTTCTCCTTGATTTGCAAAATTTTTTCATACTACATCACATTAAGAACAATTTGCATATTTGAGGTTTAATCGAATTTTTTTTCCTTTTTATCGAGTCCGAAAAACATCTTTGTAACTACGGCTTATTGTTTTTCAAAGTTGTAATTGTTATTTTAGTTTTCCGTAAGGAAGAAAAACTGTTGATACTGCCGTAGACTTAGGTTCAGAAAGATATATGCTGAAAGTGGATTTATCTCTGATTGTTGATGAAAACCAAGTGACCTTCTTTCAGATGATATTTTGTCGGCAAAAACATTTGCTTTGCAAATCTCACGAAAACATCTTAATACATCTGCAGGGAGAGATAATCATAGTGCGACCACTCTCGAACCGCCTCTTCATACTCGTGTTAGTCCGAAAGCGTAAAAAGCCAAAACCCCGGACAAGAGATAGGTGTTGACCTTAAGAGCGCCTTTGATGGAAAAAAGTGATTCCCTTACCACCCGCGCGTGGAGACGGCGCCACCTTCCATAGGGGGGATGGATTCCCTCCGGAGGTCCCCCATTTCATCGCCACCTTTTCGATACGCCGCCTCCACCAGCAAAAGCGTAGTAAAAATTTTCAACGTCCTCAACTTCCCACTCTACCTGCGAGATTTTTTCCCAGCTTTCCTACCTTCGGTTTCCACACCCGAGGGAAGGGAAGAGACATCAGGGGTCATGGCGGGGAAATGTGTACGGAGTTGATATGTTTCGTCGCGAAACCGGCTTTTTTGCGGGGCTAGAAAAAGAGAGGCGGCGCTGATATTGGGGGAGTGTCGGATGGTCGCGCAACATCAACATCCACTCCGCTTCGGAGTTACCCCTACGGGGATTGTATAGAAGGCGCGAAAACCCTACTCCCCCTCTCTAACCTTAATGCCTTTTCGATAAATACATTCGGGTCCTTCTTTCCCTATCCTTCGAGTCGTTTACCTCTCACTCCTTCCTTATAAAGCGTGCCTTTTTTGTCGCGAGGTACAGGCTTGAACGGTGCTCTTGGGATGAGTAGGCGATAAGGGGCTGGGAAAAACAACCTTTCTAGTAGGAAACCAGGCTCCGTGGAGAAGGTCGTTTCGCCATCTCCGTGCGCGGTTTCTCGCTTCGGTTCAATATATGTACGCTTTCAGTTCTTCTTTTTTCGTCCGCGTAATTTATCCCGCGATGGTCGTTTATTTTTATCTTTCTCCGAGCCTTTTGACGACTATCCATCCTCATTCGAAGGGTGTTTATATTTTTCCTAACCTACGTACTTCCATTCGCCTTTAACTTCATATTCCTTGTCTTATTTGCTGCAGCGAGGGTGGTGGGTTCTTTGTTAAGGAGTTTTAACGATTGCTTCAACGCTTTATGCATGACATAGAATTCACGGATCCTCCCAATCGCTATGTTTTCCTGATTGCGTTCGAAGGGTTTATCGTGTTATGTGGTGAGAGATATATTGTCTCGGAGTTTGTTTCCGGGATTTTCTCGGAAGCATTGCGGAGTGCTGCAGTCGCGATAAATTGGGAGCATACGAAGACTGGTTTTTCGTAAAATACATGTGTCAACTTTAATCGTGCTGTTGTCGTAAACACTTTGAATATTCGATAATTGTGTTTCTGCTCATTTTTCTCTCTTGTGCAATATAGAGATAATGCGTATCGCCTGCATGCAGATAACGTTCCCTTGTTCTTCGAGCGTTCATGAGGAGTCAAAGTTAATTCACTATTTTAATATTATCACCAGCCGTGAATACTGAAGGATTATCATGGTTTTCGCTGCAATACTGTTTACGTTGCGTTTTATCCTATTTAAAATAATATTTTAAATGTAAGAGAATGAGGATTACGGAAATATGAGTAACATAGCAAGGAGAGAATGTACGATATATTGTCTTAAAGGTGTCGTGTGGGGCTCCCTGATAGCCAAGTGGGCTACGCGTTCGACTTCTGTGAAAGCGGTCCCGGGTTCGATTCCCGGTGGGGGCTCACGTGCGAAATGACCTTAGCTATCTAAGCACTTTTAACAATACTACTACTACTAGGTGTCTTGTAAGAGAGTGATTTCCATTTCCCTTTTTTTAACATAATTCTAGATTATTATTTTCTTGGTGCGCGCCTTTACGTGCTAAACCACCTTTTGCCATTTCCCATAAATTTATTTAGTCGGGAAATTCTTTCGTATATTTATAAATTTAAGAAAGAAAGAATGAATTTAATCGTTAGTAGTTAATGGGTTATTTTTATGTTGCCATGTGCTAATAATTTTTAAATTGTACTTTTTTCACTATTAATGTTATTTGTTATCATTCGACCGGTACGGCAGTGATCGGCCTAAGCAAAGATACTCAGCCGTAAACCTTACATTTTATCTTAGAGCGGGACAATCTCATGGATACTAACCTCTCTTTTGACTTTGTTCAGGATCTCCTTCAGGTTTAAATGAAGCTCCTCTGGCCCAGTATGTTGTTGTTGCCCAGTCGTCGAGCAATTTTTAATTCTATCTCATTTTAATTCTCTAAAAATACTTCTAGGTTAACGAGGTTTTTCTTTTTCATTCTTCTTGGCTACACTCTATCCTTCTATCTTACTACGGCATCCCATTACGCCTTCCTGAAATCTTTTTATCCATTTCTTCGCCTACCTCCACTTCTACTCTCCTCTTTTTCCGCGGCCAGTTACTATGTAAGATTAATATTTGAGTCTCTTTACCTTATGATTGAGCTTATCATCGGAAGCAGTCGATTATTTGCAAAATATTTTAAGAGAAGTCTGGTTTTAAAATTCATCATTCCATTTTGTCATGTTGATCTTGTTCCATCGATATTCTCTTGACTATTAATTTGTTCGGATTACTGTCAGGATTTAAGGATTTGTATCATTTGGTGGGATTAAGACGAATTTGATCTAATGAAAAATGGATAAAACTGGTCTGTCAAGAAAACAATTCTTGATTAATCTGATAAATTAAATTTTGATCATAAAGTTGTTGACTGCTTTAAATTTTTCATTGTAGTCAATTCGCTCTTTTTACACTGGAGTTAGGTTGATGAAAATCTGTTAACATAGCATTAGATCAACTTAAAGATCAAAGTTAATGATATTCCATAGCGGTATTCAAAATAGTAAAGTAACAATAAAGATATATTTTAAATAACTCTGTATGGTTATATACCTATTATCATTATTTTGAGAAGATAAGATTAATAAGATAAATTCATTCTATTGTAAATCATTTCAGTAGTTTAAAAAATTCTGACACCTATGCTAAATTTAAAATCGAACCTGATGTAAAATTACCCTTTCCTTCTTTCCATTGATTAAGACACTGATTACATGGAGAATAAGATATTTATCATCAACTTCTAAATTAGTATATTTTAAATTCCACAGCAGTGCTGGTATGCTTTTAGTTGCACCGATTCGACTCGGGTCAAAATGGAAAACGAAATGTCGAAAAAAAAACATCACTTAACTGCTGAGAGCGAACCTAAAAATACCAGAATCAGCGGGGAATCACCAATCCAAATAGGTTGCAAAGAAACACACGTGAACTCCGTTTCATATCCGCCGTAGGAAACTCTACTCAAAATGATTCTTAATGGAATGGAAAAAATTATAAAAGCGGTGGAGAGATATGGAGTTAAATGACAAAAATGGCCAATATCAAAGTGTGGAGAGGAGGCAGCATCTGGGAGAGATATGAAGGGAAAGGACATTTCTCCACGGCCGTGGTGCAGCGAGGAATCACGCACGGAATACGTATCAGGGATTTAAAACGCATCTCATTCGCATCACGTACCGGCTCATTTCTTAAAATTTTCCCTCCTTCTTTCTCTTTCGCATCCGGACCGAGAGATCTTCGCCTTTTTCGTCCTTTTCTCCTACGCTCTCACCCGTGAGGCCCTATCAGCGCTGCCCGCCTCGCGATCTGCTCCCCCCACCGCCCTCCGCGCTCGCGGCCGGCGTCTTTCTCTTTTTTTCCATCCCGTCATGCACCTCGAATCCGGAGTGAAGGCTTTACCCGTACCTCGGGTAATGCCCTTCTAATTGAATCTTGGTAGGCCTCATCTCCTCGTCTGCTCCAGCGACCTCTTTTCTTCACCTCTCGCGTTTCTTTCCCCACAGCATTGATTTAGGTCCCCTCTCGTTTCAACACGATAAAAACTCGTTGATTTATATTCCCGTTTGCTTAATTAACTCCAAATTCAGTACCTAAAGCGTAATAGATCTCGGAATTCACTGTTATTTTGAAAATGGTACGACCAGAGCCGTGATGACGGCATCTGTCGCCCTAAGCGTAGTAGCTTTTCGCGTCCCGAGATAACTGAGTACAGGGGTGACCAACCTTTTATAGTTTCCTACTCTCACCAACACCGCATGTTGATTGATTTTTTCCTTTCTTGATATCCTCCAACAACTTTTACCTTTGCCTCCTCCCTTGTCTATTTCTCTATCATTTTTCCCTCAATTCTTTTAGCAATTCAGCACCCTCCTACTTCTGGCCCCATTTATTCTCTCCAGTCGAAACTCTTTCATCCCCCTCCCCATTCCAACACATTCTCGTTTGTTTTCCTTTCTATCCAGTTATCCTCCCCAAATCCACATCTGAAAAGTATCTAATCTTTCAGTGTCTTGTTTCATTTACATCTGAGCCGTACACCCATGTAGTATTGAAGTGAAGGCTTTAAACAATGTTTTCCTTTATTTTTTCTGAAGTCCACTCTTCTCCTTATTCACATCAGCAACTTGCTCATATTAGTCACTCCTGATCACGTTTTAATATCCCAAGAAAGGTCAAGACTCAAAAAAGAGAATCTCCCCCCTCTAGTTCAATCGATATTGATCGTTAACATTGCTTTTCCTTCCTTGGCGAGTCTTGATTAATAATTAGCATTAATCGAACATTAGATTTTCGTTATAATTAATACATTATGTATACAATATGTTTAATCGTTGACTAGCCATTTTGAAATTGAAAGCAATAGGAATTTCAGTTGAAAGCAGAATATGTTCTTGGGATATCTTGACGCATATTGCGCTTAAATTTCGTGTTTTAGTACATTTACAATTGTAAACTCTCTCCATTTTAAGTGCATGTGTGGAGAAAGTTAAGGAGTGCTTCTCAAAATCCCATTCCCATTCGTTTAAAGTGCGCAAGAACGTTATGAAATAAGTGTCATTTTTAAGAGGTAGCTTTGGTTGTTTTTGCCCTCAGGAAACAGTTTCCTTGGTTCTTGCGTAACGCTCTTAGCGCGAAACGCCCGAAGACGTGTGTTACTTCTGGTGACGCGGTAAGTCTCGTAACGAATGCGCCGATTTGTTTGTGGTAAAAAATAAAAATTGAAGGAAAGATTTCCCTCTAGACGCACTGACGTTAATTAAGAGCCCCCATCAGGAAAGTCAGCAGCAGTTTCTCTCGAGGATGAATCGAATGCTATTTTGGCGAAGGATTACTTCCAACCCTTCATTTATATCGTCTCGACACCAAGGTTTTCGTGTCCTCGTTCTCTAAAGAAGATATTTATTCTTACCACTTCCTGCCATTCAAAACCTTTAAGAATGGTATCCATGTTTCCCCAACAATTTACCTGACCAGTAGGAATAGTTAGAAGATATTGCGTACAAATTATGATGGGAAAATTTCACAGATTGCTGTGATAACAGTTTTTTAATCCACCTATAATTTCTAAACGCAGGAAATATAAGGAGTGATGATTTTTTATTCTTTGTGTGTTCTTGAGTGATGATTCTTTATTTTTATAACTTTCTTCATTTTGGAGAAGTGTTAATAATTGTGTATTTGGTAGAAGATAGTTAACACCTATGAAATTTAGTTATTTAGTGAAGTAATGTATGTATGTGCTCATTTATTCAATGTAATTATCTATTGTTTTATTGTAATTATTGTGTAAATGAAAAGATCTGTAATGTCCACTGGAGGTTTTTGGAGGGGTTTTCCTCCGGTCTTTGGGTAAATGCTTTGGACATATACAGCAATTTTCTTTTATTCCTCCGACCGTTGCCACCTAGTATATACTAAATTGCAACGATAATGTAAATAAATAAATAAAGTAAGAGAAGATGTGTTAGGAAAAAGATGTACGGGAAAGCACGAAATTAGTTGAACGATAGTTCAAGAAGTAGAGATGAGGTTAGATATCCAGAAGTGATGGAAAGTCTATTATATATGGATGATTAGGAATTTACTGAGTCTTAGGTGACGTATGATGATGGAGAAAAAGTTGTAAAATTTCTAATAATTTTAAAAGACTTACGATATTGAGCATACATTGATTAGTAAGTGGTTTATTTTTCTTGGCTTTAAATGTTATTATTATTGGTCATATTGTTATTACATTTTTTTTCTTACATGATTTATATCCAGAGTAACTTCGTGATTGGGAAAACATGTTAAGTTAAAATACCTATCGATAAACCCCAGGGTAAAAATGTGCTTAGTGAGGGAAAAACTCTTGGTATAATTCTCTTAGAAGACGTTTATTCGGCATTATTGAATTCTTGCTTCCGCAGTATATAGAATCCTATTCTACCGCAAGTAACATATTCCTTCGCATTTTCCCTGAGATCTCTCTCTTTGGAGGGTTTTATCACATTTAGAGCTGGAAGACCGGAACGTCTGGAAGCCTTTATCGACGCCTGTAAGAGATGGGAAGGTCTTCCTTTATTTTTCTCAAATGCATGTATACATATATATTTTTTATTTCCAGGTGCCCGAGATGGTCCGTTCCATTCCACCAGCGAAGGTATTCGCCATGAGACAGCAGACGCAACTTCTGTGGGACAGATACTTTTCCTCGGTGGAGAAGATAGTTTTCACGACTCTAGAGGTGAGTGGAGCAATAGAAACGCCTCCCTCGAGAAGAGGTGAGGTGTGGCGGGATTGGCGTTCATGCTTCGGCAAACGCTGTGCGAAATGCACTCAGTGGGTTCCCTTTTATGGAGAATACTTACCCGTCTGTCTTGCGGGTGCTTTGGTCTATCTATTCTTTGCAGTAAATGAGATTACCTTTCCAAGTAGTTCATGAAATAGCGAAAAAGTTTACGGTGAAAGCGGTTCCAGGTTCGATTCCTGGTGTGCGAAATGGCCTTAGCTGTCGAAGCACTTTTAAAAATGCTACCACTACGTGAATAAGTTGTACAAAGGAAGTTCTCCCATCTACCAGATAAGATGAGACATATTTCGTCTAATATAGTTTCTTCCTTTTGTTGAATGAAATGAATACTCGATGAATTCAATCCTTCCCGTCTATATAGTATCCTAGATTAATGAAGTACACATTTTACTTTCGACTTCCTTTCCTTACTACGATGACCTTGTGTAGATTTTAATTTTTGTTGGCCCTCTTCTTGTCGTTACACCTATTCTGGTCGCATTCGACATGTTGGTTCTCCTTTCTCTGTTGCGTTTCGGCAATTGCGCCTCTATTGTTAAAACGGCCCTTTTCAGGGCCAGGATGTAGGACCATAGAGTGTGTAGGACCTAGGCAGGACCTAGGACCATATTGCTGGGGGGATAGGGTGGGGGGATCTAGGACCCGGCAGGGGGGGGGGAAGGAAGGGCAGGATAGGGAGGGAGGGTAGTTAGGGTAGGGGTAATAGTCAGGATAGTCAATGTATGCAGGTCTTCCTTTCCATAGTCAGGTGAACGAATACAGAATGCCCGTACCAGCACGGGTGAGCTGAGACCATGCTGTCTGGGGTACGGCTGTGACGGCGTTATCTTTGATTAATATTATTAAATTAAATTTAATAGTGTCCAATATAAATAAATGTGTATGCCGATTGCTTTTCATGTACGACAACATTTTAAGCGCATCACTGACGCAATAATGTGAACATTGTCTTTATCTCACGCAATGGTTGGCCCGCAATTCTGTTATATTTAAAGAAATGGCCCTCTTTCGACCAAAGTTTCGAAATCTGATGAATGTGTGGCCAACGAAAAATTCAAAATACCAATTGAATAAGCACCTCTTAGTAATTGAAGTCGAAAGAATGAAGTATTAGGAATCTTTGTATACCCATCCACTCATTTTCATTCTTTCTAAGTATTTATACATTTTAACGCTTAAATCTAACTTAAGAATTTGTGTGGATCATTATTGGAGTGGTCGAAAATCTTGGTTTAATTGTATGTTGTCAGGTAAAATGCGCATACAAAAATGTACTTCGTATTCTCCGTCGTATTTAATTAAATCATCTGTACTTATGTTTTAACTAAGTTTTCAATTCTTTATCTACCTCATTCATTCTCAAAATATTAATTATGTTTGTCGCTATTTTCGGGCGGTAAATACCGTGGTGCTATAAGCTGAAAGTGTTTTCTCTGTCAGATTTTTTGCGTATTTTCTCATGTGTTTTCGCTGAAGATTTATGAATTTATTTACACGCGTTAGAGCGAAATGGCAGGAATGACTTTAGCCAGAGAAATAAAACGAAAAGGTCGAAGGGCCCTTTCATTCTTTATTTGTATTGATTGCCCAGGGGAAGCAGGGGATGAGCCAGGTAAGGGAGAAGAAAGAAAAACGTAAATTGAAAAAGGAAACTATTTCGCTCACCTCGACTTCGCTTGTTTGCAGAATCCATTTCTCTCCTTCAGCGTCGCCCAACCTTACCTTTTTTCTCAACGAGCACCATCTTCCTTTGTCTCGTCAAGGAATTCGATATTATTCTTTTCAGTAGCTATCCGATTTCTAAGGCACCTTTTTACTCCTGCGTGGTCGCTATCTGTATTGGTATGGCGGATAAAAATGGAATAGAAGAATTTCTCAATTATCCTACCTAAGAATACGTTCTTTAGGAGTCTTTCTCTGTTTGCAGAGAGAGATTGTAGGACCTAATTTTTCCACATTATTGCTCACCGAACCTAGAATGTTTAGTAATGGTCAGAAATTCTTATATCTGGGATAGGCTTTCGCCTATCCCCGATATTTGTCTATGTCTATGTGAGTACCCTGCAAGCCGCCTTTCGGCGTGTGGCAGGGGGTGCATGCACCATGACTGTATTTCCTCAATAGATTATTTTCGCGTATCTTCATACATCTTCGCGTATATTCATATTTCAGAGCTTTTTGCAATTAAAGTGTTACACGGACGAGTATTATTAAAGTATTTTTTTCTATAAAAATGCCGCACATTTATGTTAATGAAATTATTTTATTACACCCAAGAAACGCTCGATGTAAAGTATTTTTTTATAATTTATCTCTGAACTTTTGAAAGTGAGGACCAATTTGCCTTTATACACCGGTAAATCAAATTTTCATTTTGTGGGTATTATTTAAATAACAGAGGTTTTTGAGAATGTATTTATTCTCAAAAACCTCTGGCAACCGTTAGTAATTGATGCAGTTTTATAGTATTACAGAATTGAAGAAAATTAAAGGATTGTACTTTTGGCACTCGATCTTGATATTGAATTGACTGAATTAAAACCTGTACAGTATGTTAAATTTTTACTGCCGATAAATCCATGGCATGTACATTCGTCACTACACTAGCGAAGTGCCGATGTAAGATTTGTTAATAGATACTGTGTAAGGCAAATTGTTAATGTGCAAATATTTTGAAAAAGATAAAAATATAATGAAGTACTAGTATATCCATACCATAAACATTTTATTGAACATTATAATATTGATGCAAGAAACCCCATACATACTATTGCGAAGAGAAACTAAAGGCTTCTCTGAAATAAAAATTTTAATTTTATTTTTGTTTCATCATTGATACGATTTCTTTCCTTTTTCTCTTTTGACTTAAGAAAAAACCTTCCTTCATGTTGCTTGAAAGTGAGTCATTATCATGGAATTACGATTGACCTCGGAATTTCATTAGTTCGCATAATTGCGCATAGCATAATATAGCTGAGCATTTAAAAAAATCAAAGCCGTACGTTTTCTTTACTTCTTAGAGAAAATCAAAAAATTAATTTGGTGATAAAGATCTTGGCGTAAGTGATGGTTGCTTAAGTCTTCAATGTGATTTGGCGTGAAAATTGCTAGAATTCGGTCTTTTGGGATTTTCTGATATGCTCACGTTGCATAGCTGTGCCGGCTATTACTTTTGCAAACCCTACATTTTTAGGAAATCAGCCGATTATTCGACTCCATATTTTTATCTTCATCGGTAAATTCTCAAGAATACGTAATTTTTCCTGCATGACAAGCATCATTTCATAATTTTTATTGCATATATGCGTAAGTAATACATTATGGAATATTTTAATCGATGAACACCGGAAGATTATTTTCCGAGATAATGTCTCTCGCATTTATTCTCCTTCGTCGACATGACTACGATATTGCTTCATGTTACGCAATTCTTTTCTGCGCTAATTGCTCTGTGTGTTTGATTTTGCAGATTATACGCGAAAGGTTACCATCGCAACCGGCAAGGGATGGCCTTGTTTGGAATTCTTCTCCTGGAGGGTTGCTGGCACTTCCTCAGTTCTCTGATACTTGGCGTCACTATCCGTTTTCCCTGGGAGTTGGGTTTCCTGTTGGTTTTCCGGGAGAGAGCGCACCCTCTCCACCCATGGGAACTGATCAGGATGCGCGATTCACAGCTGTGGTGTACACACAACAGCAATCTCTACTTGCCCCCCAATCTGGCTCTGTATCTTCATCTCCGCTGCACCGCCTCCTGAAGAATGTCGCTAGAAGTATCTTTGTCGCAAGGGTCTGTATCTATTTTAAATGTGTAATACGTCTTGATCATGATCATGCTACTTCATTTAGTATTTAAGAGATTCATTTTCTGTCTATATCCAGTGATCATAGAATTGATAATTATTTGTTCTGTCATGAAATTTTAGTGCAGTAATCAGAAGTCATTATAGAAATCTTGTAATTCATTTTTGTGAACTTTCTTATCCATGTAATAATATGAGTAATATTTATGAATGTTCTTTATTCGGTATTTGCAAGAGTAATACTTACTTTTGGAATCCAATCGTTACATTTTTTCAATGCCATATGTCGTGTTTGGTAATAGAACTAACAAATAGAATGATAACAATAGTACGTACTTCTGATAAAGCTGTAGAAATTGATTTCTGTGGATATGGAATTCCTTGTTTTGAGTATTTAATCTTTAACAGCATGCTCTGGAGTATGCCTGGCTTTTATGAAAGGCTCAATCAGTAAAATGAAAGCCACAACCACGATTCTTAGAAACAAATATTATGTAGGCATTCATATTTCAACGAATTTCAAAATATTTACATAAGTTTTTCTGTAGTGTTGCATTATTATGCATTGGAGCATTGTGATGTATTTGTAACTTTTTAGTCCATTTTTCTTTAAATTGCTTAAATCTTTCTGATCTCCAATCTTTTTAATAATGTTAATACATGCAAAAGTCATTAGCAATTTCTTCATTCCATCCCTTATCTCAATTACAATAGAAGGCCATTTTGATATGCTGTCCTTTTGAAATGTATCAATAAATATTAATAAGAATATCAATTTCTGTTGCACAGATTATAGTCATTTGCTCTGGAGAGAAGTGCGGTGGCCGACTGCCAACACAGAGATGGGCACAACTCCCGTCCAATGTTCCTCTGAATGTGCTGCAGGCAGAAGGGGGAAGCAGTGGTAGTGGAGGAGGCATCTCTCGTCGTTTTCAACCACATGCACTCATTCAAACATCAGCCATCCTCTCCCTTGATGAAGATTGTCTTTTAACTACTGATGAAGTGGACTTTGCCTTCTCTGTGTGGAGAGCTTTTCCTGAGAGAATCGTAGGCTATCCTGCTCGATCTCACTTTTGGGATGACGCAAAGGTATGTATGTCTAAGACATTATCTTCTTACATACTCTGTATTATTAGGTTGCCTTACAGTTCTTGTAGTAGGAATTCTAGAAAGGATGAATTTCTGGCACCAAGGAATTGCTTATTCCTAGTCCTCCATTCCATAGTTGAAATTAATTAAAAAATAAATGCCTCTCTAATTTTGATCTTGGATGAATGCTAATGATTTTAATTCCTTTAGCATCATGAACTGATTTTTATGGTATTAATCACTGAATGGTTAAGAGTGATAAATTTAAAATACCTCAGAAACTGTGTGCAACTGAACCTGTGTACAACATAAACTTGTCTACAACAGAAATTTAATTTTGGTTATGATCTCATTAGGGCTAAATGAAAATACAATTTGTAAATTATAATGTTTGTATTCCTTACCCATCATCATCAAAAATTGCAGTAAGATTATTGCCTCCTGTTGCTATTGACTTTTTTATTGAAACTATTTAAATGTATAGGAGATGTGAAATGTCAAGTAGCAGTAGAAGATATTAGGGATAAGAAAGAGTGATATCAGCCCAGGTTTGTAGCTCTCACGAAAAAAAAACGTTCTCATATTTTTATTTGTTATAAAACTTGTTGAGAATGGGTTGGGTCCTGAAAGAAACCTGGGCCATTCCTCTTTTTAATAGCATTGAAACACCAAAGTAAATCGTTGAATATATTGACTGTGAAGCTATTAGCTTAAGAGTATATTTGTTGTACTAAATTTGGCTCATAATGTTTCTACAATATCTACCTTAATTCATTGAATTTTGAATTAATTTGTTAATTTTGTATTTGCTATTCATAAATTGATGATCACTACTCCATTCCCTATTTCTTAAGATAAATTTATCAAGAATTTATGTGAGGAGAGGTTTGTTTTCGTGTTTCAAAACGAATACTTTTCTACAAATATTCAAAGAAAATGATTGCAATTTGTACCTTGATAGATGTGAGCTTAGAACAGCAGAACTACCTGCTGAAAAGAATTAGTAATTCAGACCTGAATTAGAGGTATGCAAGAGCTTAGGCATGGCTTTCAGATCCCAGCCCAGCTTAGCACTTAGGGCCAGGTAATCTTCGGGCTTGTTCAACATTATATAATTTCTCTTCAGGCTTTGTTCATTTTCAAGCTTTAATTGGGTTTCATGCAGGTCATACTATGCTTAATTTAAATACCTAATATTATACTTCATTGGGACATAAACGTTCTACAAAAAATTAGCTCATTTTCTTAGCTGGGTTAGAATGATTGTAGTTTCACTTCATGGCTTGAAAACTAGACTCAATCTAAAGCTAAGCTCCATTTTTATTCAAACAGTTTTAATTAAGCATTTCTATTGCTCCATTTATATTTTCATGGGAAAGGTATGCAAGCTATCATCTGTCTTTGTCTTCTTGAAATGATTCAAACACAAAAGCTTAATCTGGGCCAATTAAAAATTTTTTAATCTTGGGCTACATTCCAAGCCAAAATCCTGATACGTTTTCAAAACAGGCTGGGTTCAGGGTCCCTTTGGAATGGGCCTGACTTGAAAGAGATAATTAGAATCCACCTCCAGCCTTAATAGTAGATTTGATTCCCTTGAAATATACTTTCCATTCCATTACTATGACTAGCAGAACATCCCCTGAAGATACTTCCATGAGTACATGGAAGAATTTCAAACAATTGAGTTATATAGATTCTGTCTAAGTCATGTAAACCACAATAGTGTGCTCAAATGGTTTTTATATTTTCGTATGTGTAAATATCAAGCAAATGCATTAATATATATATTTAGGGAAAGTATAAAATTTAAGAAAAGAATTTAAATGCCCCTCTGGTAAATCTTTAGATTAAACATTATCATTTTTTAAATAATTATGCTATCTGATTATCTATAAATGAATGACTGAAGTAATTTCATTTATCAATCGCATGATCATCTGCAAATAATTTGTCATTGAATTTCATTTAATTTTACAAAAAGTGACTGCCTAGAACTTGGTTCTGTGGTTGACTTTAGGGCAATCAAAATATTTGAGCAGCTTTAATTTAACCTGGTCATAAACTGTCTGTTTGAATGTTGTTGATGCACACATTGGGAATTAATTAATTTTTAATGCATTCAGGTGATGACTGTTTTTATTAAGTCCTCTCTTTCCTTTAGCATTGAGTTTTTGTCCAAAAATCAATGATATTTTCAACTTTCAAATTATTTTAAGCATATTCATAGCGTCAGTGATGAAAATAAGATTTTTTTTCAATTCTATTTCAAGTGGAACCATCTTAAAACTTATGTAATGATAGGAATTAGTATCAGCTGATATTCAGCACTGGCTATTTTGTTACATTTTAAAATTAGTTATTTCATATGCTAAATTTCTTTGTGAATATTGTGAATTAGATATATTTTGATTGTTGCATTTTTTGTTGTTCTTATAATTTCCATCATTCAGTTAGAAAAAATAATTCAATTGAATATTGGGAGTCTCTCCTTTTAAGATCTGATTTATTACATTTTCATGTTCACTATGGAGTCACATACAATTTAAAAGGCTCATTACTCTCCTAGGAATGTTATTGATTCATTGATTTGAAAATCTTCTTATGATTATGTCTCATACTTTCAGGGATCTTGGGGTTACACATCAAAGTGGACCAATGAGTATTCAATAGTGCTGACAGGTGCTGCCTTCTATCATCGATACTATAACTTCCTTTACACTCGTTGGCTGTCCCCACTTCTATTGAAGACCGTTGAGCAGTCCCACAATTGTGAGGATATTCTCATGAACTTCCTAGTCGCTCATGTAACTAGACGACCTCCAATTAAGGTCACACAAAGGAAACAGTATAAAGAACAACCACCAGGTGGTGCAAGGTCAGTATTAAGTGTGGAATTAACATTTTTCTTTATTAAGATTTGTCATATTTCAGTGCTATCAATCAAGTACTTTCAGATTAACCTATACTGTTCATAAAAATGCATCCCATAATTTTAATAATTGGCCAAATTTAGCATCTTCATTATTTGAAATGAATGAAACAAAATATACTATTAATCATCAATCATTCATCTCAAAACAAATATTACTATTAATATTAATATTTTTAGAGAAGCTCGTTTAACCCTTTCATACTGGTGGAACTCATTAAATTGCATCTAGGATCCTAACCTTCCTCAAGGAATATTTTCACCCTCACACTGAGCACTTCTAATGCAATATAAAAGGTATAGTGATTTATCCATTAGGTTCCCTTCTTAGCTGGGCTCTTGACCCTTCCCCAGTATGGGACCACAATAAAAAAATTCAGTTGCAGTTGTTTTGCTAAAGAATAATTTGCTGTATTCATTGTTTATACTGCCTAGTAAAAAACTTTGCTCTGTAAAATTAATTTTGAGTTAGTTTTGCATTGGCTTTCGAAATGTCTTTGGCAACATTTTAACAAAGAAAAATCATTACATACTTGCAAATAATGAAACAAAATCCAAAGTTAACAAGTAAGTTTAGCATGACTCCTGTTGTTGCCTAAAGATTTGTGCATGGTGAGACCTCTAACCAAGAGCTTTAAATAACATGGAAATTGCAGTAAACTGTTTGTTGAATTTTACAATATTAAGTCCATTTCACTATATTCAAAAGGAAAACATTAGGCATTTCAAAGACAATTGCCCTGTCCTCACTACCAGTCCCTTACTTCCCATAGATCCCTGTATACTCAACTCTTCCCTACCCATTGCCAAACAAATAAATGTATTGGCCCCTCAAGTTTTGTTTTAAATTATTTTATAAGAATCCCTTATTCACCATCAGTAAATGCATGCACCTATGTTAACATGTATAAAATACATGTTGTACAGGGGTATATTATTTATTCATTGCACTTAAAAATTTTTTGTGTCAAATATTTTTATACTAGCCAGACTTCCAGTTGATTCTCAACAGGGGAATGAAATTTAAAAAATTAAAATTAAATGTGGAATGTTAATTGTGACTTACTGTACTCTCAAGAAAACATAGATATCTTATTAACTTATGAGAAGGAGAGATGACTATTTACTTAACAAAAAGCACATTGATTTTGCTTCATCATTTGTGAGATCACTTTCACAGACAAACATTCACTTATGAAGGTGTATGTGGAATATGCAAACAAAGGATTTTAACAGACTGGAAAACAAAGACACAATGATTGACCAAAAGATGTCCTCAAGAAAGAATATAAACATAAATCTATACAGTAACCATAGCATTGATTGTATGACAAAATTTTCTTAGTGCACCAAATTTTTGAAAAACATCTCCTCAAAGCCCCTAAAAGTTTTCACTTTTCTTTCCCTGCACAGAAAATTTCCTTATTTTCTTGTCTCCTTGATAGTGAAAAGGCAACTGATAACCATCCCTCTTAACATATGCAAAATCAAGCTCTTTATGACACACTCTTAATTTGTAAATTTTACTCAGCAATTTTTCATCATAAATGCAAAAGCCAAAGTTGCATCCTCTTCATATACTGTATTTTCTGGTAAATAACCCACATGTTATCTATACAAAAAATATAGAAAAATGATAAAAATAATAGTGCGTGATATGGAAAATGTCGTTTCATTGAATATCTTGAATATTGAACTCGGAAACAAATGACTAAACAACACACATCATATATCATGGAAGTTGCAAAATATATACTCACTTAGTACTAGGGCAATTTTATTTCAACCAACATATTGTAAATATTAACCTAATCAAATTATTCCATTCGAAACACAAGAGTAATTATCATAAATATTACAGTAGTGAACAAACATTCTCATCAGCATAATAACAATTTTGAAATGCGCGTTATCAATGCATTTATCACAGAAGACATTTTTTAATTGCGTGTTATCTATACATTATCACAGTGAAGAGATTTTTAAAATGCGTGTTATCTAGTAGGTGCCTGTTATTTACCAGAAAATACGGTAATATACTGTTAATTCTTATCCGTAGTTTTAAATATGTTTAAATATTATACATAATCAAAGGATAAATATGCTTCACAAATTTAGAGAAAGCGCATTCACAGATGATGTAGCTGACATAATGCGTCCCCCATGTTATATAGGCTGTTCTGATACTGCGAGGAAAATCAGAGAAATAGATGCCAAAACAAGTCGTTTCAAAAATTCATTTTTTCTGCGAATGATACACGAAACCAATCGATTAGTGAAGTAGAGTCATGGTGCTTGCACCTCCTGCCACACCGAAAGGTGGCTTGCAGGGCACTTATGTAGATGTAGAAATAAGCCTAAATTCCTCATGTTTTCAGCTGAAAATACAAGTTTAGCATAACATTTAAAGATACAGGTGAATGTATTATAATTGAAAAATACCAGTTATTATGGTCCAAAATACACTGAATAGAAAGAACACAGCAAAATACGCTCAGAAAGAGGGTGAGTAAGTGAATGAAAAAACCTAGTGATTGTGGTATATGATGGTTCAAGTCAGTAGTGGGTGGCCTCCATTTATAGGTGATCTATTCTCTGTCCAACATCATGAAGACACAATGGAACTCTTATGGCCCCGTGCATTTCTTATGGGAGATCGGCACATGCTGTTGCCACTTTTGCATAAAAAAAAGACAGTTGGCAAAAATTAATTTTTAATACTTTTATCATACAGCAAAAGTAATTCTGCACAGCATGGTGCAATTTAATCAATGTTAAATAATATCGTAATCGAAGGAAAAATAGGAAAGTGATACTTTCGAGAAAATCAGGAATAAGTTGCGGTTTTCTTTGAACCGATATATTTAGGTGTACCTTTCAAGAAACACGGTCTTTCTTTGTATCACTATCTGTGTATCTATCTCATTTTATTCACATTCCACCAATGCTATTACTTTTCCTGTTAAAAATTTTGGAGACAAATGCTGTAGCGAAATCTTTGGGAGTGCCGAGAATTTTCGGCAAAATGCATTGAGAAATGTAGTCACTAGCTACTTTTCGTTATTTATACGTAGGAAAAAACTTGAAGCGAGAAAGTTTTTGAGAAAACACTGAATTTATTTTCTCTGGAAGTTTTAATCCTCTAACTTTATTGATAACCTTAAAAAACGAATTTATATTTCGAAGGTTACGCAGACCTCGGCGCGCACCATTTACTCCAAGGCGGTTATAAATAGGAGTGCCTATTATTTTGCTCTCAACTATAGCATTTGATTTGAGTTGCAAAGTCATTTTACAGTATGGCGATGATTTAAAAAATTTTTTCCGTTCAATGAAAATGATGCTGTTTTGTTTTTATCGAATTAACTGATTCTTTACTTAATCAAAATTCAGGTTTGAGAAAATCATTGTTGTTCTTTGGATTGAAGCACAATTATAGAATAAAATCTTTTGCCTCATTTTTTCCAGAATATGAACTATAGCCTCTCATTGTTATGGCTGAGTTTAACTACTTGGCCAATTTGTGGTATGTCTACTGGAATTTCTTCGTGATGGATTTAATCTTTTGGAAGATATTAGACATGTGTATCATTCATGGATATTACCTTTTCTTGGCATATTACCTTATCACAGCAGCATTAAATTACTCCAAATAAGTAGTCAGGAGCAATTCTCAACTTGCATTTCTGAAAGCAGTGTTAACTTTAAAATTTTCCATCGTGTGAAAATTGCACACTTATATATGGAAAAATTTTTCACTTTTTTGTACAGCATCATCAAAGCTATTACTTTGTCACAATGGAGAGGTTTGTAGAAACTTATCACAATAGCTCAAATTATTTCATAAAGAGAAATAAAATAAGTACTATTTGTAATTGTGTATTTTTGAGGATTTCATGGCTGTTGAAAATCATTCATTGAGAATCAGCATCTGTAATTCATTTCCTTATGTGTAAAATTTTGTTGGTATGGAGATTAATTTTGTTGTCTTTTCTTTTCTTTTTCTCTTTCTGCTAAGAAATTTTCATGAAATTTATTGTTTAAATTATTTTGCAAAGCATTGTAGTCTTAAAAATATTTTCACTTGTCATTACAGATCCCCATGGAATGATCCTGATCATTTTGTCCAGAGACAAACATGTCTTAACACCTTTGCAGCAGTTTTTGGGTACATGCCACTCTTGCGTTCTTCAATGCGTCTTGATCCAGTCTTGTTCAAGGATCCAGTCTCTAACCTAAGAAAGAAGTACCGCCAGATTGAGCTAGTTGGCAGCTAGTAGTGGCATCTACATGAATGAAGTCAGGTTTTTGACAAATCAGTGGCATCTTTACGCTAGAGGTCTGCACAGGCTGCAAGTTAAGGTCCAGTCTCATGCTGGCTTTTTGATGACTGAACCCAGGTCTAACTTGTTCCAAACAATGAAACACTCTAAGTCCTCCCAGTCTTGGCCTAAGAACCAATTTATTTGATTGATCCAAACTTGGTCAGTTTATTAACCTGTAGCGTGATTTGAAAGTTGTTTATTTTATTTAGTTAAAAGTGTGTTTATTAACATTAATTCATTTAATTCCAGAGAAAGGGAACATTGTAAAATTCTCTAAGTTGAGAATATTGTGCAAAATATTTAATTTCTTTTTAGGATTTATTTATTTATGAGTAATACTTTTATTCCTTTAGTCAATTCATGGTTCTATTAATCAAACCACTGAGTAACAATGGTTCTCTTTTGACCATCTACCTTACTGGTCCTGAATTGGATGGCGTTTAGTCTCTCATTGGGTCAATTAAGATTATGTATAGCGTGGCCCATGCAGACCTCTGCTGAAAACTATTGTGATTTACTTTAAGTTCTCCATTAATATATGTTATTGAGCTCTAGCCAGAAGTCATTGATAGAAGCAAAATGTAAAAAAATTGCAAGCGAAAATTGAAAATCCTATTCCATAGTGGAAGAATTTAGTCTTTTCATGAAAATGATAATTGTGTGCCAATTATTTTGTTAAATTGTTTATTTGTGAAATATCAGGAGGAATGTTTAATGATACAATTTGGGTGAAATTTTGAAAAAATGATATTCTTGCAATCATCTAAGGAAAACAACTGACGTACTAAGGCCACTTTCTGGAAGACATTCAAAACTATTAAAGAGGGTAAGCAAGATTGTTTTCTTTCTCCTCAAAGCAGAGAATTAGTGATAAGATAATTTCATAGAAGATTTATGGTGGATTCAATTAGTATTTTTTATTAAATTCAGTGTTCTAAGCATGTTTTTGAATAGTGTTTCTCCTCTTTTCTTAGAATCGTTAACTAAAAATTTTCTACTTTACCACTTTTTCTTCTGAATCAAGTAGAAATATTTCTATTTTTCCTCATTTACCAAGTTTAATTTCTTGAAGAAATTCATAATCTGATTGAGCACAAGACTTGGAAACACGATAAAAGTATTAAAAAGTTGCACTTTATCAATTGACTTGGTCAAAAATGTAAATAAGACCAATATTTTCTGGTACATGTGTAGGTTGATACTCTCTCTAACCAGTGTTTAGTGACTGTCATCAAAAAATGACTCATTGCATGAATATAGATGAAGGAGAGGCTTACTACCATATCAGCTTCATTTTTTCAATAACTCCACCCAAATCCTTCCAACTGTGTTATCCTTAATGGAAAACTACCATGTAGTTATTTTTTCATTAGGGTCATTTCAACCATATCACTGCCCAACTTGTCTTGGGCTTTTATCAATGTAATTATCTTAAGGGAAACAATTATCATCTGTTTTTGAGAATTTGGTTCAGATGTGAAAATACCCACATACCAATTTCAGATAATATTTTCATGTGAAATCATTTGCATATTACAGAATGATTGCTTGCCATTCAGCTAACCAGTAGAATATCTTAAAGTGGCTAAATTGTAATTATTCTTGAAACAAGAGTAAATTGGAGTGAAAACTTAATGGAATTAATATAACTTTTTATACTATTGAAGAAGAGTTGTTGCATGAATATCTGCTTATTCTTTCATTGCAAATACAACATTTTATAACTATGGATAAAAATTACCAGTCCAGCATTTAATTGTCAATTAATGCCTTTGGTTTAAGATTACTCTAAGGATTGGCAAGTAGTTGTGAGAGTATCTTTCCTTTATATTTCCTGATTTTTGCAAATACTTCTTTTCATGTTGGTAATTCCAAATTGCTTCTAGAGAGAAGTTTACTTTTATGGGATGATAGACAAAATAATTTGTCATATTACCATTTGAAAAGAACTTGGCTGTTGTATGAAAGTCATTATGTGAGAATGTGTGTAAATTTTGTTATGGGTGACTACTTGTTTGGATGCAAAAATATTAAATAAGTGAACTAAATCAAAAATAATTTTCATAAACATGCAGTGAATTATTTCTTCTTGAGAATGCTTGTTATACTTGGACCAGCTGTAATGACAGGAATATTTCCTTTATAAATGTATTCCTTTCCTTTTATATCTATGGACATTTTATCTATGTTAAACAGTTGACATTGATGTTTGATGGTTTCTGTGTTTTATACCCATGTTTGAACTACAAATCCATGTTCTTGTTGACATATATTTAATCAGTTTAAGTAAATGGTGGAGATAAAAGAATTTCAATACAGGATGGCTCTCAAAATTTCTTTTCTACATAATCAAGGTCAAACATCTGCATTTATAGAAAAAGAATATGATCATTTTCATTCCTTTCTAAAAGTGCTTCAAAAATTAATTTTTTTGCTTGATTATAATCATAGTTATTACATAGATAACTTATGCTCATTCAAGGAAAATCACATTTTTATTGACATATATTTTTAAGGAAATTTTGATGTTACAACGAGGATGTAAAGTCTGATTAACTCTTCCTTAGGATTCCTTTCAGATTTTAAACCATTTTTCATTTTTAATACAGTTTTAATGGAAAACCCCTTCATATAGCATGAGAATTACTTAAGATGCCAAAGTAAAATTTTGGTGACTTGGGGGAGTGTTTCAATCATAGAAATAATCTTTTGAGTTATGGCTGAAATGAATTTACATGATGCATCACAGTATATTTTATGTTGACCATATTCAGTGGTGTAAATGGAAATGTGCCATGGAGGAAGAGAAATTCTATCTGAATAAATGTAAAAGGCTTTTAAATATAAGCTACTTACTCATTTATTCAAGCCAGAATGAGTTCATCAGTATACTACACACTTTTCTCCATAATTTTGGTGCTATATGAACTTTAGTTTTGAGGAAAGATTTGCAGTTTACCATTTGTTTTAATCTAGTATTTGAGTGTTTTAAATTCCATGGACTTTCATCAGAATATGCCACTGATCTGGTTGAACTCAGGGCTGCAGCTTTTTTAGTCAAGCTTGGGTACTATGAGCATATGTATGCTTGGGATGTCTGTACTTATTGCATGGGAGTAGTTTGTTGAGTATCCTTATATAATTGAAACATGCTCATTTGAAGAACTGTGATATAGTCACGGTTTATTGTTAAGTTGTTTTTAGGACTGTTTCTATGATTTTCTTTTTTTTTTTAAAGCCCTTCAGAAATCCAATGTGGCCATCCTTGCAGTCTAGTTTTTTTTTATTTGGGTTAATCATGAGACTGCAGATTGTTATTGTTTACTCATGTCATTATTGAGTGAGTGATAGGCTGAGTGAATGTTGTAAGAATTTATGCACTAATGAATTTAAAATGGATGAATCTTGCTGTTTTTTGTACCAGGATGGATGAAAAACAATAAATTAAGCTGTTTTACATGGAGAAGAATGTAAATGATTCGCTAGGGATGTAAATATTCATAAAATGAATCATAGTTGACTGAAATTCAGCAAAATTACTTAGCTGAATTTGCTGAAATAAAAAGAATGATTAAAGCATCTCTTATTATCAAAGAAAAAGGGATCGTATACATCCTTCACCCCAGTATGTTTTTGAGCTGTAAATGTGCCATGATGGGGAAAGGAAATGAATAGTAAATCATGTTATGTATGCATGTATGCCTATTTGTGCAATTTTAAAGACATGCACAGGTTATTGGGGAAAATTCATCATTGCTTTTGCCCCAGGTTGAATGAATGAATGAAAATTCAAAGAAAGTTTATGTTTTGTACAGTTTTGTACGAAAAATACAGTGTAGACATACATGTGAAATTTATATGTTCATTCCCCAGATTACTTAGCAATAAAAAAACCTTTTTGTGGAAATAAAAGTTCTTTATTTACATTATTATCATTAATTGCTTTATCTCTTTAACAGGTTTGTAAGCTGAACATTTCTGATCCCCTGAGTATTTCATCAGTTTATCAGAAATCATCATTTTTTCCTGCCTTAATTATAGTAATTGCAAAAAAAGATCTTATCGATAGTTCAACATCAATATTAAAGAATCTATCTGTGAATGGGTACAAGTTTCATTGTAATACACATCAAAGGCTTATATTTTTTATTCATTCTTCGTTTGATTTTAAATCTTAATAATCACATCTACTTTATGGGACCCAAGTTTTAATGATGTATTTAGCAATTTGTATTTCATGCAAGAAGTTGAATGATATTTTGAAATTAAACAATCCTCATCATCAATGTCATGAGATGTAAGAAGCATTGGGTTTCTAATGTAAAGGAACCTCATTTTATAGCATAAATAAGGTTTTAGATGTGCTTTGAAGCCGAATTTGTGGCAACTTCCATCACATTCAGAACTTTGTACAAGGAGAATGCTGATATTTCATATGGGAAAAATTATTGTCTATAGACTATACTGTGGTTCAAGTATTTGTATAAAAAAGTGGTGATAATTTGGGATAAGAAGAGTTATATGATAAACTTCATTAAGTTAAAGCAAAGATTTAGAAACCAAGTAAAGTCTATTCACTGTGATCAATATAGATAGTAAGGAGCTAATATAGATAGTAATCTCATACCAGCAGAAGAACACTTATATATTAAATTTAAGAAGAATGAAATGGCTAACCATAATAATATTCTGTTTCCAATTTCCACACCACCAGACAAGTCTTCAATTATTCTTTCCCTTGAATATAACTGACCCCTTTGTTTTGGGCTGACTAACATAGGAAAAAAAACTAGTATTCGAATATAAGTGTGTGTGAAAAGTGAATTACGTGAATACAACCGACCCCTCTGTTTTTAGGACAAAAATTTCGGAAAAAAGGGGTGGTTATATTCGAGTAAATACGGTAACTGAGCTAGCTAACTGAAAGTAAAAGAAAATAGCTAAATAGCTTTTGCCAACAAAGTTCTAAAAGTAAGTAAACTGGAACCTAAGACATTTTGGATGACCGAAGAGGTCTTACAACTCAATGAAAGAAGAAATAAGTTGATTGAATTTTACTGAGTATGAGGCAGTCAAAAACAAGGGAGCAGCATAGTAGGATAGAGCAAGAAATGTGGATGAAAGAAATAAGCAAAGAAATCAAGAAAAATTTAAGTGAGGGGAAACTTAATAAAGCCTATAGCAAAGTTAAAGCTTTACGATTGTGGCCAAAAACTTACACCAACCTAGCGAAAGATAAACATGGATATTAATTATTTCAACAAGAAGGTATGTGACAAGTGGAAAGAATAATTGAAGACTTGTCTGGTGGTGTGGAAATTGGAAACAGAATATTATGTTGAAGAGGAAAATTTAATTGACTTTGATAGCAAAGGGGATGTATAACAAAAGCTGGGTTCTACAATGTTCTAAGTAATTCATAGAAAAACAAAGCAACCTATATGGATGGTATTATAGTCCTTAAATTTAGCAGTAATACAATGAAGAATGATTATTAGATTGATTTATCCAAATGCTATGAAGAAAGAATAGTATCATATGATTTCACAAAAAGCAGAATTATTACCATGTCCAAGAAATGAAATGCAAAGTATTATATGAACTGCAGAACAATAGTACTCATGCCTCAAAGTTTTTATAGTTATAATAAAAGTTAATCAAAATACAAAACTGACTAAAGTGTAGGTAATGATAAATATGATTTCAGATCATGAAAAGGTGCATGAGAGGAAATTTTGGCTTTATGCCAAATTTTAGTAAGATGACTAGAAATTAACCACAAAACTTAAATAGCATTCTTTGATTTTGAAAAGGTCTTCAACAATATTGACTGTAGGTTTCTGCTGCAAGCATTATGCAAAATGGGGTTAGATTTGAGAGTCAAAAAAGTGATTTTCAACCTCTGCAAAATCCAGAGCATTGAAACAGAAGTTAGCGGAACCAAGAAAGTATCTAAAGTAAGAAAAGGTGTGAGATAAGTTTGCCCAATATCACCTTACTAGTTTAACCAGTATATAGTAATTGCAATATCCATAAAGAAATATGAGATAAGAGGAATTCATATTAAGAGCAAAAAGGTTGGTTTTACTCAATTTGCAGACAAATCAAATAATTAGAGAAAGAACTATACCAAAGGCTAAAAATGTTAAGTATTGCTTACTAAAAGTTAAGCTTAACACTCAAAATAAACAATAATCACGGGGGTAAAAAGCAAGCAATTGGAAAACTGATGTACATAAATATTGGAGGAGGAACAGAGGAAGCAACCGAGTTCTACTACTAGGGTAAAATAATAGAGTAAGATAACAGTTGCTTGTCAGACATCAGGAGAAGAATAGCAATGAAAGCCTTCCAAATAAAGAAAAGTATCCTGGTAATTATCAATGTCGGTATTAAAAGTAGGAATACATTTGAAAAGTCTTGTATGAATTGTGCTCACCTATGGATGTTAAACCTTGACCTTAAGAAAGAGAAAACTAAACTTGATGATGCTTAAATGTGGTTTAGGAGGTGTGACGAGAATTAGGTGAACAGATATGAAAGCTAATGAACAAGTGCTCATCAAATTATGTTCAGTCAGAAAAAGATTCATTAAAAATGGTAGACAAGTAGAGTGAAGCTCATAAGACATACTTTGGCTTAATTTCATATTAAATATACTGGAAGGAAAATATCTACTTAAAAAATCTAGATTGATAAGGAGCCTCCTATTTGTAAGCTAAGATGATGAAAATAGGATGTACCACTTATAATGAAAAGAAGATTGTTAAAAACACCGAATTTTGGAAATAGTAGCTGTAACGATTAGGCAATGCCCTTAGGAACGAATGTTAGAAATTTGATGCACTCCAGCTAATTCTGCGAGCAGGTGGGAATTTACAAAGTTGGCATTATATATGTTATAAAATATAAAATTTCATCATAATTTATGCTAAATAATTGCTATATATTAGGCGTATCTTCATGAGCTCTGCGTCCTAGATAATTTGTTCTCACATGTATATCTCCTGAATGTACATTATATATTCCATGTTAAACAAATACTTGACCGCAATTTCTGATAGAATTCAGAGAAGTATAGAATATAAATTAAAGCTTTGGCTCTAATGTTGCAGGTTTTTTCCTCATCACAAAATTTATCTTATTGCTGTACCCCAATCTGTTCATGGAAACACAGAATTTTAGAATTTGAAGATCTGCCTTTCAATAGCTGATCACACACGTTTCTTTTTCAGTTGTTAATGTTGCTTCAACTATCAGAGAAAAATGACACTTATCTCTCATTTGAATATTCCATTTTACGCAGAAACATTGTACTCCTGTATGCTATTGCAGTAACTATATCATGAATTATATAGTATAAAGTAAAGGAAAATACAGCGTTATTCAATGAAAGATCTTTGCTGCAGTTACTAGATTTATGGCACAATAGTAAGCAACTTACAACTTCTGCTACGTTATGTTCGGTTCGAGAAATTTTATTTGTATCTTCAGTGTGACTGCGAGGAACCTTTGGTACAATGTTCTTTTCCGGCTGCTCCTAAATATAAGAACCACATAAATTCCAAGAAACGGGGGATTAGTACATGTAATATATTATTACTGCTAGATTTACTGTACATTTGTTCATGTATCTACATTTATTCTGGGTGCAATTCCCTCCATCCTGTAAATCGTAAGATAGGGTAATATTATTCCAGTAAGTCATAATAACATCCATAAATTTTGGTGGGATATAAAAAACGATATTTGAATTCTATTGGGCTGATATAATATAGGTAAATACAATAACTTCAAATGAGTACACAGTGAATAGTACTAAAACGCATTTTTTACCCAAAACAGATGCAACTCAATGATTAAATGGATGTGGAACTCCACTAAAGAAACAAGATAAAGGTTATTTAAGACATCTATTTTAGTAGGAAATTGAAATATTTATACCAAATTTTCATGCACGACAAACAAAATTTCTGCGTCGACAAAAACACGCTTTGTATCTTTCCATCAACAAAGAATGTCAGAGTAAAAAGACCGTGGAAAGTCAGAATTTAATTTAAATAATATTGTCATGGGCATTTAGGAAAAATGAAAACTATAACATGTATCTACTCGTCAATGCCGTGATTACTCATTGTTTACACTTCTCCGACATAATGAGGGCAACGAATTTCAGTTTTCCTTTGTTCGAACTTTCAAACGAACTAAACATAGATGGGGACTTCTATGCAGTCATGGTGGTGGAGGTGAAGTGAAGTTAGGGGTACAAGTTTGTAACAATAAACATTCGTTCCATAATGATATTACAACTTTAAAAAGGATACGATCAACAGAGAGTGATTACTTCTACCAGAATGTCTTTTAAGAGGTGAGTTATCATTTTGAATTTCTAGCACTTAACCTGTAACTTCTCAAAGGTGGGCATCACGATTGCTTCCGAAAGGTAAGCAATTTAAGTTTAATACATGGTTAAGTTGACTATGTAAATGAAAGTGATGGCTAAGAAATTTTAGATATGTGTTTAACTTGTAGCGTTTTCATGATACGTCTCGTTATAGGCGTACATTTTGTTTTCACCATGTGTAGCAAGCACTTATGGATGTCTTCAGCTTAGTGTGCATTTCCATTTTTATCTTCAGAGGAATCGATATGAGAGAAATCATCGAAGTCATTAACTTTGCGGAAATTGGCCTTCTCATGAGGAAGGTGAATAAGATGTATGTTGCACTAGATCACTTGAACCCTCTTCTGTTTACAACTCTTGCAAAGTAAACTGCAGAATGGTATCGATGAAGATCATAGTCTTGGTGATTACCGTGAATTCCACAAAGAAGGCTTAATTGTCCTACGGATTTTAGTTTTACTTTTTGTCTGATGAATTTCGACAAGTATTTCTATCTTCTGTTCGATGTTTGACTGGCAAGGATGTTGAATTATTGAAAGCTAAGATTTTGACTTGACTTGAATTTCAGTTATTGAAGAATATTTCATATTTGAGTATGAAAGTAAATTTGGCGGAAAGATGCGGATGGACCATAATCCTGTGCAGTAAATTTCGAATACAACATCAATGCTTTATATAACTTTATCATATCGGTTAATGTCATTATAGATATCAATGGATATTTCTTGCTATTTTATTTTACGTCCTGTTGGTTAGTACTGTATCTGGTTATACCCAATAATTACATGATAGATCGTGTTTTTTCAATTATGGTAATTTCATTGAAAGTTCGTGTGAAAAATTCCAAAGCCGTTGCTTTTGGTATTGTCATTGATTTCCGTGAATAATAGCCTCAATAGTGTTATATTTTACTGATTGTGACACCTCTTTGGTAAAATTGGAATACATTTTGTTATTATATTGCAGGGTTTTGCTAAGTTTAAATTATCTTTCAAAAGAGACTAGGAAAACTTTTTTACCTGTTTCTGAAAACAATTTCACATCGCTGAATTTACATCATAGAATGTTTAAGCTACTTCCCTAGATGCTATTTCCTATGTATTGCAAGTACTTCATCATCCCCATTTGTGTAGGGTAGCTTAGTTTTTGGAAGGAAAATTTTTATTTCAAAGAGAAGTCGAAGAAAAAGATATCTGCATTACCTGTCAGGTAATTAATCGAACTCCTATATCTGTATAATATGTTATTGCTAGTATCGATGTGATTCTATATCAGTTTTATGAAAATTAAAAAAATGAAATCCCAAGAAAAATGAAATGTTTACCAAAGGTTCCGTCATAGTTAATAGAATATTTCTGTTAATCGGTTCAAGTAATTTATTTTTTTAATAGAAATAGTAATATAGTATTTTAATTTTTCTGTAGTAAAATTATGCATGCTGAATGCTGCTTAGCTTTCCGATACCGACCGGTAAGCCGTCGTACATCTGTTTTGGAAAATGTCGTTTTCTATGACCCTATACTGGTTTTTGTGTCGGTTGCTAAAGGGGAATTCAAGTTATTAAAGTAATCTTTGTCATAGTGGTTTCCCTATCGACAAATCGATCGCAAATACGTGACAGACGGCGATAAAAATTCGGTAACGTATATTCCTTGGTGTAATTCAAATGACTTGCTATGGGTGGCCTTAGGTGCATTCTTGCCGTGGCCCCCTTCTTCCCCCATTCACGCGGATGTCAGTCGCTCCCCACCATTGTTCGTGCCGGCAATAATACGAGTTAAAGGAAGGATTCGCATGCAACGACTAAACGGAGCCTATAAGGGACACGTAGCACGCGGATCAATTCCGGCATGAGTGCAATGTAGGAACTCAGGTAGCTCTAGCATTACTATTGGACGAAAACAAAGCAAAACATTATTTTTATTTGTATGCGGAACGAGAAGATCGAACTAAACGCAGAGTGGACTTGAGGCCGTGTCAATGCAGGTCTTTTATCAACCAACTTTCAGGTAAACACTGCGGATGTATCCTATGTAATCAGTACTGAATGTAGATCACTCATCTCCCTCACATGATTTCAGAGCTTACGTAATCGTGGATCTTCTAAGAGGTTTCATTTAGTTTATTTGAAACTTTTCTATCGTATGCCTTCGCAAGATTTTCATTTTCTCAATGCCCCCACAAACATCCATTTACCGGACAATTATAGTGGTGAGCTTAAACAGTAACAACGGACGAACACAAACAACCTTTTCCTAACCGGAAAAATCCTACTAGCTGGGTATTCGAACTCTAAAATGTTAGCGCTCCAACCCCAGTTATGCTAACCAATCCACCATCGGGGCCGCGGAAGATTTGTATGAATATATACGAGTGTATTTAAGTTACAGAGATGCAGAATGGGGTGGAAAGATTGAATGTAATTCATAAAGTCTTCATCATTATCAGTCATTACATTTTTACCAGTTATTTTTTTTAGTTGCTAAATCTCTTCGTTTGTAATTTCCGGAGATCGTAGTAGAAAATTCAATCTAGACATGGTTATTTATTTGAGCCCTTTTGGTCATTGTTTGTCATTACCTGTAGTATCTAAGTAAGTTGAAATTTACATGAGAGTCTTTTAATTTCATCGTTTAAATGTAAGCTTTAAGCGCTAATTTTTATTTTATGATAAATTTTATGGGGCCTGTATCGATGTAGGGGCAAGGCTGTTCTATGAACGACTAGTTTTCCGTAACATTTTGGACTGCGCAAAGCTCTGTCGATTCGACTTTGCGACGATTTCGGAAGTAGGGCCGGTCACTTATGGTTTCATTTGCGACCTTGAGTGCGCCAAACAGGAAAAAAAATATTCAGTGAGACACTCCAAGGTCATTGAATAGAGCGTTGTTATCGGGGATGCCCAATGTTCCGTCAGTCAGAAGTTCGTCTCAAAGCAGCTGTACATATTTTGGCTGTTTGTTTTTAAGGTTAAATTTTAAAACCTGTTAGAATAATGTGGGGTTAGCACAATTTCATTTTACGTTTCTTAGTACAGTGTGATCATTGATGGATTGTAACTGGTATGTAATAGTTTAATTTCATTAGCTCTTCGCAGTAGCAGTGGCCGAATCTCAAATGTATTGCCTAGATCAGGCGTGGCGAAGCAATGGCTTGCCCGCCCCAAGTGGCAGGAAGGATAATTTTTCTGGGCTTGCGGAACTCGGGACGGTATTATCTTTGTTATGTAAATAATGTGGATTCTGTTCGTTGTAATGATAAGTAATGATTACATACAACAGTTGCAATATATTAATCTCATCGTTGACGTAATAAAATAGATAATATCAACTCTATGCTTTGGTATCAGATAAGAATTTATGCCCTGTAAGTAATCAAATTTAGCATTCTTGTCTCAAAACGTTCTACATCCCTGCCCTACATAATGTTTTGAAGAACTAGTATAGTAACGCTTTCGAATGGATTCTAATTTTTTAGATGCAAACTATTTTTTTTTAATCCGTTGAAATATTAGTCCCAAGTGTTGTACAGAATAAAACCTACATTTGGAGAAGACGTGAATTTTGTAGAAGGGTTCTTACATCTTGATTTGTGTACCGAGAGGCTTCAGGAAACTTAAATTTTGTTGTAATAATGGAAATTTTTTTGTTTTTAAAACTACCTATGGTGTATTCAGATTTCTTCTTTCCACAGCTATAAATATTTTTCCTTTACTGGCGTCTTTAATTAAAGCCCTTTTTCCGATTGAAGGAAAGCGCTTATCTTTTAGTCGATGATTCTTGGATGGAGGGATGATAATGTTGGGCTAGTACACTGTTATGATAGTTCTACGTTATATTTAGAATATTTCGTCATTGTATTCGTCATTTGGAGATAAATTGCAAATGTTTTCTCGTGGGACGAGGAATGGTATTCTCCGTTAGAATAGTGTGTTAGCTTCACCAAATATTAGTATCTCAAGCTTTGCTTAAGC
Source organism: Ladona fulva (assembly GCA_000376725.2). NCBI lineage: Eukaryota > Metazoa > Arthropoda > Insecta > Odonata > Libellulidae > Ladona > Ladona fulva. Next base: position 366,565 of record KZ308204.1, on the reverse strand, counting down.
GAGACCACTCAATCACCAAGTTTGGGCTTTTCGCTCCCTTAAGTATTCTACTCTTTTGCAAATGAATACCAATGATTCTTCTTGAATTCTTTCTTACAGTTTTGGATTTGCTGCAGGCATACTAATGTCCTGTGATCGGTCAGTGGGAAAGAAAGATACTTTCCTGTGGGTAAAATTTCCCTACGATTTCCGAGAAAAGGTTTAGCATATTTCACAGATCCTCCTTTTTGTTAATTTTGCTCAAAGGGATAACTCTTTTCCTCTAGAGCTGATAATCCTAGTGTTTAATGTTACGTAATTCATCACTTAATTGGAATTGCAAATCTATTACTCAAGTTCCTGGTGATACAATACCTTAGTTTTAGTGTTTGATTTATTAGTTATGTAGAGTTTTCTCGCAGGAGATAGCGTCCGCGTAAGGGTCAGTTCAGGAGAATCTCGGATGGACCAATCCGCGCAAAAAGTGGGTGGCCTGAATAACTTCGTGCGACAGCTGGTTTCTAGTCGATCGTAAATTTCCCGCCAGTGTCGGTGTTCGTGCTTTCTCGACCTTAAAAAAGTGCTTACTTTTCTCATATGCCCTTTCGTCTGAAATAAGGGGAGAATGGAGCTAAGGGTTTATATCATTACAATTTGGTGGTCCTTTATCCATATTGCTCCGGAATATTTAAGTACAATTTTCGAAGTATATGTTTCTGCTGGCTTCTTTAGAGGTGGATAGAATTAATATTCCTTTTAGCATCTTCTATTTCATAGAGGTGGTGATTGTTCTCCAAATAAGTGTCTCCACCTGTAAAAAACTTTTCCAGTCTTTATTTTACTTATAACTCTCGTACTAACTACATTAAGTATTTCTAAAGAAATTGTTGGTATCTTAATGGTGTTCTGGAGTAGCTATTAAAGAATATCACTATGAAAGAATATCAGTCGCTTTAACTATATGGTCTGATATTTTTTGTATTCTCATAACGTGCATCCTTCACTATCTAGGAGTTTTTAGTTGCAGAAATATATTAAACAATATTAAATCAGTCATTTTTTTGGTTATCAAAAGTCAGAAGAGATACATTCCTAACAGTTTTTATTTACGATAGTTTTTATTTTATAACTACGCTTAAACGTTCTTTTCTGTCCTGTTCTTTCCGCCTCGATTGTATTACTCAGAGTTCAATTCCCAGAGTTTTCTCTTTTTATCCAATCTCTCTTTATATATTCGGTTGCAGTGAATAGCGAAAGGATTTTTTTCTCTAGATTTTGTATCTCATCACCGAGGAGCTATATCCCACGAGAGATGCGTTCCACGGTTATAGGCTTTCATATCCTTCACGGTACTTTAATCGAATCCTTTATCCGTGCTCCAGCGATTTGAAAACGGCATCATTTGTAAAAAAAAATCGCAATTAAAAAGCCCTCTCGTCTAGCCTACCACCGGAACGCACGCAACGGAAATGAATTTGAACCACTAGGGTTGCTCCGTCCGTTTTGAAATTCAATTGGAGTTACGGGAACAAGGTGGCAAGTCTCTCCATTCTTTTTGTCTGGCGGAAATGAGTTATTTTCCCGTCGTGAATTACCGTCGCTCGCAATTCCGGGTGCTTCTTGCATCACTCTCGGGCTAGTAAGCATTCAATTCGGAATTTTCATGGTGAAGATCGTACTTTTCCGTCTGCCATCTATCCTCCGATCCTCGTTACGAAATGGCGCCCTTGAAATAATGTCGCCATATCTTTGTCTCTGTTATTTTCCAGGCGGCGACGAGAGAGATTCTACGATTGCTAAGTAACGCCTTTTGTTATTTGTTTTTCACCGTAACCACTATTTTCCACCTGTATTTTTTGTTTCGCATGTTTTCACCTTTTTTTCGCAGCCTCTATTTATTAGCAGGTCAACTCGAGGTCTCGCCGAAATCGAAGAAAAATCGTATTTTTTGTAAAATCCGCTTCCACGTTATGCTTCATAGTATTTAAAAATTATTATTACTTTTAAATTGTGTAAATTTGATCGGTAAAAATTACGATCCTAACTTTTTCTCTTTCTTTCTCTCTCTCTTTCTTTATTTTATTTTTTTTTATTCATCAGGATGATGTAACAGATGTTGGAACAGTTATACAGTAAAAGAGGGAAAATAAGACAGACACAGGGCTTGCGCAGTTGGGATGATGATTTCTTTTCCGGGGTTGCTTCAAATCTTCTTTCTGTACAATGCTCGCCAAAACTTGTAAGTTTGTGAGGTTGGCCGCGTTTGATCTTTGCTACTCCAATGATTTCTCATTCGGTATCCATGGGTCATAATATAATCTGTACGCATACTTATAATCATATTGATGTAAGTATATAAGATTGATTCCTCGTTTGACTCTGAAACTCGTTTTTCGAAACAGAATCCAGTTTGCCAATTGAGTTCTAAAGAATATTGGGAGTGAAATATTGTAATATTTTGAAATGGCAATGTAGTTATAGTTGTGAAATGTGTTGATTTTTAAAAACACTATGATAATAAATTATTATCATTAAAGATACTGAATCGATTACATTTTTCCCTAGTAACTGGTATCCCAGCAATCTGTTTGACAGTAATTAAAATGGTATACTGTGTATACTAACAAACTAATATTTACCCGTCTCCTCTGGTGTATAGGTGTAATGTAGATTTTTTCGGTAAAATGGTGTTTTAAGGTCGACCTAAACTCGTGTAATCAGTCCTGTTAGGAAATCGACATTATTCTTTGGAAGAACATTTTTCAGAAATCTTCAGGATATCCATCCTAAGCGTTCTTTGCTCTTCATAATATATTTTGCGTAGAATTTGCGCAGGTGGTATACCACAGCGTCGTTTTTCATCCATTTCCAAGGCTCTTACCACCTCTTCCCTCTTCGCCTGCTACGCCCCCGTGCTTTGGCCATATGCGACCTAAGCTAGTGGGTGGCGAGAGAATTCAGTGGGCTGTGAAAGACTCTATCCGTTCTTTCTCGTTTGGCTAAAAGTTCAGCTTTTTCCCTCGCAAGGAATCTAATATTTGGATTTCATTGTAAATCTGTGGAGTGTGATCGGAATCTCCATTTTGGATTTTCCCGAATGCTCATGATGTGGGTTGTGTGCCAGGGTGTGATTTTTACAGTATCAATTCCACCACAAAAGCTGAATCAAAACCGATTCTGTGGCAAGAAGGCAGGATCATAAAGATTCAGGACGTGGAAGTATTCTAGCCGTTCTCTGTTTTCCGCAGAACTGTTAACTTTAAAGAAAGTCAATACTATTTTTGTGAGATCGATGAAGCTCGTGGACCTTATCTCTGTACATTAAATTTTACTCAAGAAGTTTCCTTTTGGTGTAAGAAATACATCTGTTGATTTGTTGTAATATTTGATTGCCTGATTTTTGACGTATCGGAGATATAAACGACGTAAAATATCGTGCATTATCTAAATTTCTTTCAAGTTTCGTTACAATCTGTGACATTCTTTTGGCCTATTTTAGAAGGAATGGCAAAGTGTGTTTACCGAAGCTGCTTTTAAATAATTTTGTGTGCTTAGAGATTTGTAAAGATAGAATAATGTAAAGGCATTGGTGCTGTTCTTTTCATTAATTCTTATGCCACTTAAATACTCGTTCACACAATGGTTGTTTGCTTATTCAAAGAACTTTTTAAATCCTTTTATATGGTAATTAGTAGCTTGATTCTGGCTTAAATTGCCTCTTCATAACCCGTCTGATTTTATTATGGTTTATATTTATGTATGTATTTATAACCATTGTCATTATAATGGTATGACTGCATGGACGTTCCTTTTGTCTGGACTTGAGGAATGATCCGTAATATACTGCCATTGAAGTTATTTCGCTTTTCCTGTTGAATATTATTCGCACACTACCCCACCCTAGCAGTCAAACAGGAAATACTTGCATCGATATTCAATCTTTCAATATACACCAAACCGAATAGTTTTCAGCTCCATACAGTACGTGTATCTATGTTTTCATCACGGAGCTCACGGTTCTCTTGCCTTAATAACAAAAAAAAAAAATTTCCTTTTTCATTTCATCCGTAAAACGTTGTGTGTGGTCAGGGTTCGTTAACTGTTACGCTGCTTCCTGGTTTTGATCGATCGCACGGCTAGAACAAAGCATGAGAAGTATCCTCTTCCCTTTCCCCATCCTCGTGGTTGTTTTTATTCAGAATGGAGAAGGAAATTAATCATTCGTCCGCATAACGCTTCCGACATTAGGACATCAATAATTTCCAACCTTCCTCGATTAATTACGGAAAATTAGTTTCCCGCTCCAATACCACGATGTCTCCTCGGCTTGCAGTAGCCGTGTGTTCCGGATCCCATCAAAAGAGGGTGCGGTAAAAAATGGTTTTCGCCTTCAAAAATGACTCAAAAGCATTGTTGCAGTGTCAGTTCAGTTCACTCTTCAGGAGTTCAGCGACACTCCTTACACTCTCGTGGGCCTTACGAAACGTGACACACTCTAATTTGGATATCTTCGGTGTCAGAGTTTCATATTCCTTCGTAATTGAAACATTTTTAATTTGGAGAAACTTTAAAAGCTCCTGTACTCGGAAGCAGCTTCATTGTCTTATGAGATTGTTTCCTCCGGAAAATAATTTTTCTCTTTACCAAGATTGCGTCAGTTCTAAGGTATTTTATTTTCTCTCTTTTGCTCTTTTGTGATTTATTTCCTTGCTGTTAAGAACGCACGTTTTCCTTTCCCATAGAGTTGCATCGAGTCCGCGATCCTTTTATGGAAAGAATCTAGTTGTTCTGCCATTCAAGTTTTTCGCTTGTGTTATTGTCTTGCCTTTTTGTTATTTTCCCGTAAAGAATATTCTTTACTTAAAGTAGACGACAATGGTGCTCATCCAAGTCGTTAGGCATCTCATTAATTTTGGTCGCGAAGAAAATTCTAGGTCGTGAAATACTTGGCAAGAGTTCAAGTCTATATTTGTGTTTCCTTGCATCCCATTTTAATCAAAATATTTTACATGTAATATCGTGAGAATTTTCTTTTATTTCAGTCGTAGTATGCTGTAGCGAGATGTTGCATTTGAGTATCTCGTTTGCATCATTCAGTCTCAAAAGCTTTAAATTTGGAACCCGCCACAGTATCTATAAATGAAAATGTATAACCGCCAGTGAGTTGATGCATCAGCTTCTTTCCTCTCGGGCTAATTCATGTCTCATTTGATAATAAGCTACTTTTGTTTTTGAAAGCTGCATCATTTAAAGTTCTACCAGCATCTTGACGATTCCATCAGAAATGTTTATATCTAAATAATTCGAGTTCCTTTGTTACCTTAACTGCTATATTTTTATTCACCTAAAAGCTCATTATTTGTTCATGAATCTTCAATGGTAAACAGATGCAACGAACAATGCAAAGATAAAGGAAATTCAAAACGGATTAAGAAAATAAAAATTAAACAGATTAGAAAGTAAGGCACCTCTCATAATTTTATATTAAATTGCCCATTTTTAAGATTATTGGTCATTTTGTAATTTGTGACATTCTTTCGAAGGAATATTAATCTAAAAAATTGCATGATACCACCGTTACAATTGGATCTCCGTTTGCAGCCATTCGCTATCATTATGATGACTTGACTCATGACTTATATTATTTCCATTATCTTTTATATTCAGTTACCGTGAGCTCCATCATTTCCATACATTCAGTGGTAAGAAAACATTCTGTAGGTATTATTTTGTTGCCTCGCCAAAATGTTGAGGTTTGTGTTCTAGGCCTCTTTCCCAAAACATTTCATGGGTAATGAAAACGAGCGTCTTTTCCGTGCGGTTTCCCCGGGCCTCTCCAACCTTCCGAGAGCTTCCTCCATTTCTGTTTACTCGCCTTTCTCTCAACAGAATTTCCCCAAATTAAACATCCAAATATCCTCACCTCCGCATCTTTCCTCGATCGTTTTCCCATATCAGAAGGCTCTAGTTAAGGTAGAAGATCGGCCTCTTCATACAAGATAATATTGTTTCTGTTCAGCTTAACCTTTCTCGTTTGGCAGCTTTAATTCTGTACTAGATATTATTTCATATTAGATATATTATATTTGATATTATGAATAAATTTTACTGTACAATATAATAACTTTTATCCAGAGGCTATCATTTGAATCCTAGTTTAGATCACACCGTATTCATATGACAATTATATAATAAAATAATATCACGTATAATTATATTATATGTATTATTTTGTATCATTTCATTATTTGTAAACCTTGACATAATTTTAATTGTGAATCTTTCTCTTTTATTTATTCATCTACTTAAGTCTTCACACCTGTTTGTAGTTCTCCATAAACCATTACTTTACTCTCTTGTTAAGAACTTTCTTTTTTTAATTTGGTTTGCTTTGGCTTTGAATTGGAAGTTTGCTTTACCACCAAATCAGAAACTCCTCGAACAAGTCATTACTGACATCGAGCCAGGCATTGAGTACTTAGGTAACAGCAGTATAAACTTCCTAAGAGTCTCCTGTGCCTCTAGATTCCAGGATAATCATACATCTTACGAATCCCTCAGTAGTTTTAATTATTATACCATTATAAACCAGTTTTCATTATGTTCATGGAGACTGGTAAAGGGAACACTGTTGTAAAAATAACTTCAATGGTTTATGGAGTTCTACAAACAGCTGTTAACTCGACCATCAGTGGCAAATTCCATTCTACATTAGTCCTTAGAAGTTATTTTGAACGATATATTGATATTTTGCAGAATATCTCAATTAAGTCTTTCTATTATTGTTCGATCTCTCGACCTTCTTCGACTTCGATGTTCGACCACTAACATTTCTCGATTACTTAGTTTATCTCGAAGAGCAAGAAAAGTGATTTAAATTCATTCGATAGTTGTATACCAGTGATCAACCAGTAAATTAGTACAAAAAATAACTCTTACGGTTGGTCAAGTTAGATTTTGCAATGTGATTGCCTTGCGATCGGAGTTTCTTCTTAATAACATTAAATTTACATAAATTGAGATATTTATGTAAGGAAAGATTATTTTTCTATAAATACTACATTGTCTGCCCATTGTGAAATAGCTCATCTTAGATCCCAAGATATTAATTAATCTCTTTTATTCCCGTTTGAAGGTATTTTTCTGCAGTCGAAAATTCGCTTTTATATGCCAATATCGGACAACTTGTGAATGATGTTCTCACGTCTCTTTCGCCTCATTGAAGTCGTCGAATGTTCGGTTTGCCGAATAAATTTTTCCAACGCCGCGATCCCTCCTTTAATTCGATTTTCATCCGTCGATTTTCCCCTCCGCTTGCTCGCAATGCGATGCATCACCGGCTCCATTTTAGTCCCCTTATTTTTTGGCACCTTATTGGTTCCACGGAATTGCTTGTCAACGTCAGTGAACGGGGAAGAGACCTGAAAGGTAGTGTGTGCTTAGGGAAACCTCTTCGCTCTCCACTCTTCCGCCTTCTTAAGGACTTCCGTGCCATTCCTCCATCGATTTATTCCTCTTCAATTCGTTATTTTGTTTCTGTCAGTTCCTACTCCCAAATAACGCCGATTTCAATCTTTTCTTTTTCCTTTTTCGCCTAAAGATTCACAGACTCCTATCGAATGAGTTGGAAGAAAATCCGTTCCTTCCTTTTTGCTTCGATCGATTTGGCGCTTTGTTCCGTCGTCTTTGGCGCAACGTCGCGTCTCTGCTCCGCGATTTTTTTGCGTTGCGGAAGGCTATGTTGATCGAATATCCGGCTTCTTTTGAGAAACGCGGCGATTGGCTGCGGCGCGTTGGTTCCATTATAGTCGGAATTCTTGGCGAAGGTGAGTAGTTTCCGAATATCTTCCCAGCGATCGAGCGGAATGTTTCATTCTTTTACAGCCTTAAAGGTATTCTCATAAGCTCGAGATTTATGCGTGTTTAAAGTTTTATTCTCGACGTCGTTTACGGCGGGGGTGGGCAAAGTGCGGCCTGCAAACAGCTAACGACTAACTATACGTTCCCTTTCAAAGGTGACAGTAACTCGCCCAAGGGATCTTCTTTTTATCCCACTGTTTTGTTCAGACTTGTTGTTAAACAATTTCACCGTCGATCATCGCTACGTAAAGCCATATTACTTGAAACAGTCTTCTTTTCCTCCTCCGTTATCTGTTCAAGTTCAGCACTTTGATGGTACTTATTTTGAAATGAAAATCTATTAACAAATAATTCAATTATTAAACTTGTGAGGTTATGACTATGTCAACGTTTTCAACGAATGAATTTTAACTACCCATACAATCGTTTTTATGCACTCAGTAAAGGGTTCTAAATTTCGGATTTTTATTGCTAGTGTTCATAAATTCCTCTGATAATCTCTCACTCGAAATTTCTTGTGAATCAAAAAAAATATTAAAGATTCCTAGTGAAGGTCGCCACTGGATCAACATCTTCCCCTGCGCTGGCTTTCATTCGTAACTGATTGCGTGAATACATTTCCTCAACAAGAGATTATCTCTTCATTAATTTTTTACCAAGTATTTTCAAATATTTCTATTTTATTTTTTCTTCATAATATTCCGATCTAACATATCGTTTTAACATCCATCATCATGAAAGTAAAAAATTTAGATTGAATTTGTGATTTTAGTTTGCCTTTGCTTACGGATGAATTTTATAGCTAATGGCCGAAATTTCTATAAATGATTTAACTAAAGGGGAGAGAGTAAGAAATTTACCCTTTAGCTTATCGATTTCTAATTTTGTAAAACGTAAGACAAATCTGTAGTAAGAATACTTTTTTCGAAAACTTCCTTTGTTTTTCCAAAGCTTCAAGATTACATAGCCAATTATTAATCGAATACCTATTTCAAAGTCTGTTTCTTGTCTCGTTCAAGGAACGCCATCCTTACGTTAGAGTAAGACATTTCTTTTATATTCTTACGTTTTCTTCAAGCCAGAGCGGAATTCATATAGAAATTGGAAAAATCACGTTCTTTGCTCCATCAGGCGAAGAGAGGATCTGTTTTTTCTCCTGTTTATTTAATTCTTCATGATAAATATAAAACTACTAATAGCTATCCACAATTTTCTCATTAAGTCTATTGTTCTTTTAGGCCGGCGGTTTTCGGCCTTTGTAACGTGTATCGCTTCGGTGTGGGCTTGGGGTTCAGTGGTATCCTAATAAGGTGAAATACTTTTGGAAGTATGGTTTTAAAATTCACTTCCGCGTCTTTTCTATTTGTTTGCATCCTGACGCGTCTTTCATTTCATATGAGGTTTGGTACCATTAGAAGTAAGGCTAAATGGTATAAATATTTTTATATTGTAAAATATATAGTTAACAAATGGGAAATTGGGTATGCAAGGCTGTGTCAAACAACGGAAAGGTGTAGAACCGCTATTTTGGGCCATTTGTGTACCTGTAACGAATCAGAATTTATGCATCTAAATCGGAGGGAATGGGATTTTTGTCGTTGGAAATTCTCACGTTGGAATGCAGTTCTGTTGTGGGTCGTATAAGCGAGATACCGCCGCATTGAAGAAATTTCGCTTGAATAGTCATATTGATCCGGGTGTAAATAGAATCAGACCGAAAATTCAAATCGATACGCGCGTAACATGTTGATGCTCGAAACGTGAAGAAGGTGACAGTTTCTCTCCGCAAGAGAGCATCCCACTTGTGAGCTTCTGGAGTCGCTTATCGACATCCACTCTCATTTCCGCGGAAAGAGCGAGCGTCGGTGATATCTCCATGTCTTCATCCCTTGTTCCCATGGCGATCGATTGGTGAAGTGCGCCGCTTGTTTCATTCCCCCCTTCCGCTTTCTCTGCTCTTCGCCTCCACAGTAGTGACCTTCTCCCACGTCACTTGTGCACGTCCCTCCTCTCACCAGATAGTGATTCGCAAGGCGGGAAACTTAGTGGTCGCACGTCGACTCGGAAGATTCCTTATAAAAAGTCGGCGATGAGGGTTTACGCTGTGATTAGTCAGCAGCGTTCTCAGCTGTGTAGTCTTTTCATAATGTAAAATAGACGAAACTTCTATAATATCTAGAGGACCGAATCTAGAAATTAAAGTTGATAAATAACGCTCTAAATATAAATCTTAGTATCAATTTTTAATGGATTCATTACATATACCTTTATAAACTGGGGTAAATTTTTTTATTTCCATAACTATTTCAGATTTTCGAGCAGCTAACCTGAAATATATCAATACATCTAGCGAGAGAATTGCTGAGAAAATGAGACTAAATGTGTACCAAAAATTGTTATGAAACCACAATTAATTTATCAGCCAAAGTTTCATTCAGGAAGGTGAAAATAATAATATATCATGTTTGATTCATTCATGTTATTATATATATTATTATTATATTATATAGATATCAACATTATGTATAATATATANATATATATTATAAATTTTCATTTAATCATTCCATTGATCTTATTGTGTTGATCTTAGAATTTCCATGAAAATTAGGATGGTTGGCGTGAATTATTTCCTTGTTTAGTGACGGAAGTACTCAAAGTAATATCCGTTAATTCAAATTAGCTCCAGTGAAATGTGAAATAGAGTTTGGCCATGGAAGATTAATTGCCTTATTTCTCGCCGTAATTAAACATTTTCATCATCGTTTACGTTGGTATTACTGTCCGCATGGAAGAATTTTCATCTCATACCATGGTCGTAAATCAAATTTTACCTCACTTCGCGAGTAGTTGCCTGAAAATCAATCGTCGAATCGATGGGGAAGGGGTTTTTCAAGGACCACCCTAAAGCGATTTATCAGGCGGAAAGAAAAAATAAGATTTGCCATTATGATTATGAGAGGATAAAAAAATCGAAGATTTTCGACACTTATTCTGTAAGTTAATTGGCATTAAGTTGGAAGCATGTCGTATCCAAAGAATCCTTATTGGCGGAAGAGGGCATTGGGTGAAAAGAAGGGAGGAAATAGGGTGGGTTTCTGAAGCTCTTGTGCGACGAGGGGCAAAGTGAGGGAATGCGGGGGTGGAGATATGTCCGAAGGGGATGCGAGGAGAGTGGGCGGAAGGGGGTCAATAGGGAAAGAGGCTCTCGACGAAGTTAGAGGGTCGGAATTGGCGCGGGTTAGGGTCATGACGTTTGGATTTATCATCCACGAACGACCTAAGTCTTGGCAGATTTCTTTCCCCTCGATCAATTAAAATTTCTAATTTCTCCTTCAGTTCGATTATTCATCTTCTTGATTTCATGTGTGAGGTTAGCGAGTTCTCTCGGTGGAAATAAGCATAAAAATACGGAAATGGTTGATGCGAATTAAGAGAGTAAGTAAATTTCAGAGTAAATCAGAGCCTTCTTGCCTTTTTGCGTCCATGGCAGAAACCCCAGTTTTGCAGAATACCACATTGTTTGTAATTTGCTCCACTCATTCTTTTACTTCTTTCTTAAAACACAACTAACTTTGTGCACTAAATACTAAGCGTAGAATGCAATTTTGAATATTGCGGAAGAGGCTCCTTAAAAATTAATATGAATTGAGATATTTCGCGCATGTCTGACGCCACATTGCCAAAGTGAATGCCCATCGGAAATCACGCTACGCACGAAGAGCTTTCTTCCATTTGAAAACTTCACGTAACGCATCTGTAGCAGTATCAGTGCGTTCATAGATTTAATTACGTATTCTGGAAAATATCGTCGAATACTAGTCAAACACGAATCTCATACCACCGATAGCGATGAAAAAATTGCGATACGTGATCCTGAGTAAATAGCCTCACATTACTATAATCAATCTTCGTCACTGTGTTACGTCAGCCAACTGTAATATTAGTGGAAAATTCATTACCAACATGGTTACTTTTCTACGGTAACTCTACGGTAGTTGTGTTTGGTACTGTTTGTAGTTCATCCCCTCGATCCCGTAAGTGCATTCGGCGATTACCCCTTGATTAACTGGAATCGTCAAAGCACTGTATATGCAACGTATATCGCGGCTCAGGTCTTATCTCAAGGATAATAGTTCAGATCGGCAATTCATGTTGATGATTTGAAAACAGAACGATGATCGATCCTTGAAACTGATGCATCTATTGTTAACCGTAGCAGCACATCCGCGCCTCATTTTCAAGAATGGTAGGACGCTCTGACACCATCTTGCGGAACGGTTTGGATAGAATTGCCTTATTTAAAGAATCTAATTGTTTTGAACCACAATGAGGTTGTTCTTATGTAATGTCGATTGGATTTCGGATATCAACGATATTGAGATTAGGTTTCAGGTAAGATGAGAGCGACCACTGATAGCCGAGTATTTACAGTAAAAAAAAACCACCAGAACCATAAAAAAATCGGTTGATTCAGCCCAATATGCATTTCACTCTCAAAGAGCATCTTCAAGGGTACAGATAAATACGTGTTGAGCTGAATCAACCGATTTTTGATGGTTTTGGTGTTTTTTTTTTACTGTATAGGTTTCAGATGTTTGCTAGTACCATGTATGTAGTGATCGAAAGAGAGGGACAGTTTCACCACTATTGTTTTATTATTGTTGAAGTGTCTATAAGATCAACATTCTATATGTATTTCATTGTTCCTTAAAATAAAATTTATGACGCCCGACGCCTGTTTTTTATCTGTTTAATCATTCATCATCGTTTCGATCTTGTGAATCGCGCTTTGGATTGAATGCCTCTTTGGCCCTCTTCTGACAATATTATGGAATCTCGACCTTGGCTATTTTTTGGTTCATGTAATTTTATGAAATGGCTCCCCTTAAAGATAAAGTATTAAATCTGTAAATATCACAGCTGATTTTTCTATTGTTAACGTATTTATTTGTGATGTAATGATACTATCGTTAAATATAAATACGTCTCTATTCGTGTTTTATCGTGAATAGGAATTCTCTTCTAACTCACAATCCATTATATTTCGGTTGCGATGTTTATGTTGGTAATTAATTATGTTGATTAAATCTATAATATAGAGCAAATTTCACGCCCAAGTCTCATTCTCGGTGGGTTAAAATTTTGTGTTAGCTCTCAAGACGATGGGCTATCAAATTATGTATAGAGTAATCACATTTATTAGTTCTTTGGCGCGAAAGGTGATTTTTGAGTACATTAATTATTAGACTGAGCTTGAAATTTATGGCCCAATATGTAGCGACTTATTGCCGAGGGATTGGCCATAAATCATTCCGCAACTCTTGAGATTTTCCGCTCTCAATTTTCCCGTGAGGGCTGCCTTCGAACTACAGTAAAGGGGACGAATATAAACTATGAAATCTATTAATATGTAGTTCATTTCCACTTTTTCGTGGTCGTTCTTAAGGTATTACCCTTATATTTTGTTCGGTTAAAATAAGGAAAGTAATAATATAGTGAAAATGATGATTATAAGAACAACAATGCATGAAACTAATACACGCAAAAGTGCATGCAACTTTGCTTGTAGTTACTTCAGCGTTTACGAATTTATTTTGATGTTGGACGTCGTTTCAGCGACCAAATATTCGGTCAGATAAGTTATCGAGTTACCTGTGTGTGTGGTTGTGATGACTTGATTAATATACCGGTGTTATTCTTTTGTAGTGCATGGAAACTAATAAATTGCCATCGCAATAAAGTTTCTCCTGATGTTGGAAAGGAAATAAATTACGAGTAGCATGAAAAATCCTTGCAGCTGAATCCCAAGGATAATCAGGTGCAAAAAATAGCGACAAGACTGGGACTCGTTATGAAGAAGACTACATGAAACATGAAGTTTAGATTATTTTAACATATTAGTTAAATCGACCGACTGAAAGTCTGGTGCAAATATTTTTATTGAAAAAATAAAGGCAAGGTTAAAAATGCGGAGAAAAATTCGTGATTACCTTATGTTGGTAGCTTTGGAAAAAGTTCCAATCGTAGGTATAATTTATGAGTAATTCGCAATATTTCCGTAGCTGTTTAACCTAAAATCAGGCGGTAGTGTCATGGTTGCTTTACATATGATACGTGCTGCATCAGTGTACATGATTGTAGTACTCTGAAATTTTTATATGAGAATCTCATGATAAAATAACTGAAGACCTCTGTTACTTATGACTTTTTTTATACCGTTCTATTTATTGCATTAATTCAGATAAGATGGCATTGTCGATGTTCAACGATTTGGATTGAGGCACCAAGATTAATTATACCATAATATAAGATTATAAGAAAATTAACCTAAATCATCCTCTCCCTCTGGATAGTCTAATGGTTACATTAACCCCTTTTCCTTTGGTAATAAAGAGAGCACGAAAGTTTGTTCTGCGTCAACATCCCTTTAACGTTGTCCACGATCATCTCCATATGTAACCAGTTCACGTGTAGTAGGAGAGCAGACGTATTTTTTTATAGGGAGCCATCTCGCGCCCCGACAGACTCTCCCTCTCCGAGTGTCAGGCAAGTGACTTGGTCTTGTTGTCATAAAGGGGAAGGGAGAGCGGTCTACGCTGTGAAATGGGTATGTTTGGAAAACGGTGAGGGAAAACTCTCCTGGGGGTAACGAACTAACGATGGGGAAAGAGGAGGAATGCATTTTCAGGGAAGAAACAGGTGCACGTCTCGTGTCGGAGGCCGTTCTCAGCCCGGAGTTGGGAATGGACGCCCGCTTTTCCCGTGCGAGTGGTGGGATAGGACGTGGATGCCCGTGCCCTCATTACTCCATACTCTCTATCCTCTCCATGTTAGTGCCCTCCGCCCATCTTGCTACGGTTCTCCAGGCCGTACGTCTCGGTAAAAATAAGTCTGAGGTTCGCTTCCATTTGCTGGAGCGGGGGAGTTGATGCAGGCACTTGCGTCAGGATTTTTAAAGCCTTTTCGGATGGATTTGTCTCATGATGAAGTCTTCTTGAAGGGAATTGTCCAAAATTCGGGGCAGTTTGCGGAAGTCATCCTCAGGTCATCCAATAATCCTGAGTATAAATTTAGATCTCGGATACTTGTATCTGTAGTTTAAGTACATATGTGCTTTTTATAAAATTATCTTTTTAGTATGAACTCAAGAACCTTTCTTTTACATTTCCTCCTAGTAGTTGATAGACGTAGTCATAATTTTAAAAGATCATGGTTTCGTTTTTTCTCTCTCTATTCTGACATTTATTTTGTTTCTTGAAAGATATGAGGTATTTTACATCTTTATTAGTATTGTGAATTTTCCAAAATAACGGCTTTAAAAGAAATTAAAAAAAAACTTTCTAAATAGTATTCCATTTTATTCATCAGGTTTGAAACTCGGGCACAAGTGTTCTTATTGCTGAAGAGAATATCGGGAAAGCTGATTCTCTTGAATGAAGTACCTTGCTTTTATTCCTTAAGAACATTGTATCTCCGCAAAATATGAATAAGATTTATCCTTTCCAAAGAGTTTGTTTTCAGCGTAAATACTATTTTTATATATACGGCAGTACCGACTTGGTTATTTACGTTCGTAGCTTGTATCCCTGATTTTATTCTTCTTGAAACGTTCATTGGAATTACCAAGGATAAGGAAGACGTGAAGAATTTGGTCTTTACTTAACCCATTATCAGAAACTTCTTTAAAATTAGAGCGAAACTGACATAAATTTGACGAAACAGGTGTTTTAAAATAGAAGTTATATTTCAGAACTTCGTGGGGTTATTATCTCCTTTAGGTGTGCGAAACCTCGTCAAGAATCTCTCGTCAATTGATTAATACACCATATATCAGGAGGTTAGGCAAATAATCCATAATCAAAGAGGCGATGCACGAGTAAAGAAGCCCTCTTGTGGAAAAGGGTCCACTGCCCGTAATTTTGCAGGTTTTCTCCCCCTACTGCGTTGTGCGCAGTCTTTGGAGTGGAAGCAAACCAAATTAAGTATTGAGGGCCTCGGTTCTCAAGACGCCCACATCCACCCCTTTATCTCTTGCGACGATGCGGAGGTACTTTAGGAGCATGAACAGCATTTATTCATGGGTTTTGTCTCACTTTCGCGGCTCCAGAAAGTGATCTCCCCGAAAGGATAAGGAGTTGCCTCAAGAATGGAATAATGAGAAGAATTTTTAAGGATCTTTCGTGCGATAACGTAGAATGCATTGTTTTCAGTTGAACTTTTTTGTCGAAAGCGATATTTTCGATTTTTCTCGTATTAAAGATACTGAATAATGGTAGGAGACGATTTTCAAGCTGTTAAAAGACGCGTTGTGTTAAAAGTTTTAATTAATCATTTTGATATGTATTTGTAGCCGTTAAGTAGTTGATTGACATAGGAGTGCAATACATTTGTATTTAATGATATGCATTTCTGGAATAATATCGCTGACAAATTTGGCTTGAATTTTCTTAGTTAGAAAATATTGAGGATAACCGAGGTAATTAAAAATATTATTATTAATTAGCTTATCGTAAAGGTTAACCAGGTCTTTCCAAATAATCGTAAGCTAAATTCTGAAACTGAACGTGTTTTTTCCATTAGCCATGAGGTATAGAAATGTCAATGATCTTTGATTTCAAAAAGTTAATTTGTTTTGTTAGGTAAAGGAAAACGGTTGCTTATCCGTTCAACTTATGTTATAAAATCAAGCTAAAGATTAAAAATGTGCTAAGTTTGTGTCTAATATCTTGCCATCAGTTGCATCATTTGGGCTATTTGTAGGTGTTTGCCTATGCGCTCGTGCCATAGCCATTGCAGGATCTCAATTTGCACCTTTCATTTTTAGATATGTATATATTGATGGCCAATTTTTCGCACCACTGAATGTCTTCTCGTTTTCCATCTCGTTCCCGTGTCCATGAACATTTGGGAATCATTTTCTATATTCTTTCACCATTACTAAATAATTCTTTCCTCGTGCGATTGCCGCGTAACAGTCGTTTCGGTGATACTTGATGTAATCTGGATCATAACTTCAAAGCTTTCAGCCTGAGGTTGAATTATTTTCATAATATTCCTCCTAGTTATAATTTTGCCTAAATTTCTTTGTAAGTAAAGGCGGTCACTGTCAGCATTGATAAAATTCAGACAGTGGTTTTTCTAGGTGATTTAAACATCATTATCTCTTTACTATGGAACCTTATCGTATCTAATGAAGGTTAAAGAGAAGATATTTTATTGGTTTATATTTTTAATCATCCCCGTAAAATCACTCATCAATTAGTTTAATGTCTATTAATGATTTGGGATGGATTCGGATAAGTTTGCGAGGAGAATACTTAAGAATAGGTCTTGACTGCTATATCTTTTAATCAGTCTATTTCGAAATTCACGTTAACTAATTTAAAGGAATAGAGACATGTTGCCGTACGACAAGTTGGTTGATACTTTATTCTTTAAAGGTGACTAATGATTAGATGTAAGAAGAGACTAATTAGTCTCAATCTCGCCCGTAAATAAAGACGCTTTACTATTATTATTGTTAATGATAGAAGTTACACAGTGATAGCATAGTCGAAGAAGTGATAAGAACAAACTATTCGACAAAAAAATGCAGAGCGGGAGGAACATTTTAATCAGGTGTAAAGAGCATAAAAATGCATTCAAAAATAAAGCCCCACTCCGATCTCATTTTGCCAACCATCTAATACAAAATAACCACGGCTCTAACTTCTCACTTACCATCCTCCAGTCATGCCCCAAAGGACCAAAAATGGATGCATTAGAAAAATTTCAAATCCTGCACCATTTGCATCACTCCCACACCCTCAGTAACGAATATCTGTTTTCGGAGAATCCTTCAATCCTCCTCACATGCTTATTCCCTTCCTTACCCCCGCCTCCACCTCTCAAATGACTCCTTCGCCCATGCGGACCTCCGGTCCCTTGCCCTACCCTACATCCTTGCGGTCTTCCTCCTTTTACAACCATCCCCCCCCTCCTCATTCTTCTATGGATATTTAGGCTACTGTTTTAGTTTTAGTTTCTGAGCCACCTGATGATGACTTGAATACGTCGAAACCCGGTCGTGCTACATTAAAACCGCTGTGGAATAGTACAAATATAATCAATTTGTGTTATTGTGAAACTATTCGACTGCATCACTTAGTAGCTGGCGCATTACCCATGAATTATAGCTATTCTAGAATGTTAATTTTCTTTCCCTCTTCTTGAATCTTGGAGGCATTCACCGCTGTGAAATTTGTGGTGTTGGGAATGCGGAGATAGGATGAGGTTGAATTGTTTTGCAAGCGCAAATCATGTGGAAGCAAAAGGAAAACATTCATGCTATAGGCTTCTCAAGAATTTCTCCACATCCGTCAAATACGGCCTCGTTTCTGTATGCTTTAAATTTTGAAAGATTCAATCGCCGGAGGTATTTTTCTCCTAAACGTGTCGAATTCAGTTGTGCACGATGATGCCCCTGTTTAATGGCGAAGACAAAAGTAAAGCCTACGAGAAAAATAAGCAAAAGTTATAGCTATTTCATCACTTAAGTTAAACATGTTTCAATTTATTCGTTTTGAATTCTGCGCTGTGGAACATCGTCATATTTTTCTTTTCGAATAACCCATTTAGGAAGTATATTTAAAAATAATATTGGTAATGAGGTTTACGGAGTTACGTTTGCCAAAATACTATAATTTTATTTACATTATATTAAAAGTGTTTTGAGCGTGTGGATGACGCGAAGGAGAGATGGGCGAGTTTAAGAATGAACTATCCCGTATTATTATTTAGTTTGTTTGTTTCTTCGTCGTCCCTTCCTAGAAAATTGGAATGGTTTCAAAGAAATCGAGTCACTGCAATTGATATTATTGGTGATTTCGAAAGAATCGATAGGCAATGAAAGAATCAAATCTCTCCAAGGAAGACTTTTTAATTTAAGGTTTTACTATAAACTCAGTGATAAAAAACTTTGTTTTGTGGGGCCCCATGTCATTCCCATTGTATTTTATGTGCAGAAATAAAGTGAAACTAGCCAGCAAATACTTACAGAAAAATCTCTGCAATACATTTTCTTGTGGGTATGATTATTAGAAATTGTATCCTTATCTTCTCATTCTATCTTCTTACGAAAGTAGAGAATAGAAAATGTTGTTTATTATATATATTTATTTATTTGTTCATTTATTTATTCGTTAAATATAAAATTTTAACTCACATCCAGATAGCAAAGGAAATTGTTTATATGTCTTCCCGGAAGCTGTAAAGAATACGGAAATTTCTTCTCTCTGGACAAAGTAATTCATCCCGGAAGTGGAGAGGATGTTATCTCGAGTCAGAAAGAGCCGTGTCTCCAACTGGAATTGTTTTTTATTTTATTGGTTTATCATAACTTATCATGCCTGTTGCGTCGTAAATCTCCTACTCACGAAGTGATTTCTACCAAGTTCCATTTCATTTTAATTTCTTGGGTAGTACATTGAAATTACCTAACGTTTTATGTAATTCCCGGTTAATCGATTTTTAAAATCTCCGGAAAACTTCAATCATTAGAAAATCATAGTGGCAGCTAGATACCTTCATTGTTGAAGTTAACTGTCATTGCTTTAAATCGTTTAAAGCTGCAGTTTATTTGCTTAAAAATTTCCACTTAATCTAAAAACATCGTTATTATCATTAAGAGATAACTTTTTATGTTTTAATGTCTCTGACTTTGTATTTAGCAGCCACAAACTAGTTTGAAACTGTCTGTAAAGTACGTATATGCAGTCAACTTCTTTGGCCTTGACTTCAGAGATGTTTACTGTATGATTTATGGGCTTCTTTTTCAACCTTGACCTATCCATTGATGATTGATACACTTTTTATCATCAAACAGCCTCTGAACTTGTTTATTCTGCTTTCAATAACTGGATTCTGATTTAAAAATAGGAAATTATTAAACAGTGCCGGTTCTAGATTATCTTTCAGAATATCGGTTTCGGAAATGATTCTGAATAAAAATATTTACCTACTCATTAGCTGGTCACCTGTTTGATAAAGTACTTAGTAAAACTAAGTAAAGTACCTTAGTTTAAATGCTGATTAGAAGAATCCCCCAATACGTTTCGATACGCTCAGCAATACCAAAATATTTTTAATTTGTGCTAATGTTGCGTAAATTTAGAATGTTATTATAATAATAATTCCTCAGCATTCCCGCCGGATATGTGTGAGACAAGTGCCCTGATTGCGCGAATTTGGAGTTTATAAGATGTTAGGGTGTTAATGTATGAGCGGTTTTTTACTTTTATTTTATATTACTTTGCTGTACGCATACTACTATACTAATTGAAGACGCATCGTACAAACAAATGCTTACTTGCAGCCATAACTGTTCTTTGTAAAGCTTTCTACCTCATCGTTCAATCACTTCTATCTATATCGCTGAGTGGGAAACATTCTAGTCCTAAATTGGAAACCAGTTTTAACAAAAATGAATGTTTAACATATAAATCGATAATTTTTATAATTTTTGCTTACTACATAATATAATTATAATGGGAACATTTTTAAAATGCATGGTTTAAATATTAAACCGAAGGATTTGATCTCGTACCTAAATTCTCCGAATCGTGTAGTAATATTTCAGCGCGAAAGGTATTCATACTGTACTCGACTTTTAGACTAAAAAAATCAGATCTGACGTTTATATAATCTCACTAGCTGAAGTTCCCGTTGATTCTCAACGGGGTAAATAGATGTCGGATTCAATATAGCACACCAATTTGTGCGTAAGAGAAAATAAGACCTCGCATCTTAGTTTAGTCCAATGGAACAGGTTATTGAAAACAAAAATGTTCTAATCAAAGTTCGAAGCCGAAATCTACAATCAACAATAAGAATGTGAATCATTAGGGAATATCTATCTTATTATTAACATGTCTCAAAGTAATGTGCAAGTTTGCAAGATTTTCAACTTCAATGTCAAGAGTCCGAATTGATAGACAAAAAGTTACTCATTCATCTCCATTAATTCATTACTGTGCTACGTATGTTTGTTGCCCCTGCGATTCATCACTACAAATTGTTCGTGATTGTAATAGTTAAAATCTCTGAATTATTTTCTCCATTTCATATCGTCAATTGCTATTAAATGGATCTAAATACACATGCATTCTTATGGGAAAATGTATGAACTCGGAATCAATCGCATTATTGGTGTCTGGGGGACGGGTTGTTTACAACATCGAAATTTCACAAAATATTCGCATATTTTATCTAAATTCTCGCAATGTCGAAGTGCCCGTTGATTTTCAATGGGGAAAATAGATGTCGGATTAAATATAGTATACCTATTTGTACAAAAGAGAAAATAACACCTCGCATCATCTCGTAGTTTAGTCCAACGGGACAGGTTATCGAAAACAAAAATTTTCTAATCAAAGTTCGAGGCCGAAATCTACAATCAACAATAAGAATGTGAATCATTATGGAATTTCCCTCTTATTATTAACATGTCTCAAAGTAATGTGTAAGTTTGCAAGATTTTCAACTTCCGATTCTGGTAACTTTAATCGTATAATTGTCAAGAGTCCGAAATGATAAATAAAAAGTTACTCCTCCATCTCCACTAATTTATTACGGTGCTACGCATGTTTGTTGCCCCTGTAATTCATCACTACAAATTGTTCGTGACTGATATAATTAAAATCTCTGAAAATTTTCATCCTCTTCATATCGTCATTTGCTTCTAAATGGGCCAAAATACAAATGCATTCTTATGGGAAAATGCCTGAACTCGGAATCAACAATCGCATTGGTCGTCAGGGGGACGGGTTGTTTACAACCTCAAAATTTCACAAAATATTCGCATATTTTATCTAAATTCTCGCAACTTCGAATCGAAAGCGATATTCCACGACCATAATAAGAATCTTTATTCAATTTCCTTTCTTTTGGTACTTACTTTGATTTTATACGACTATTCCTTCTAATTTAATTTTGCAGAAGAAATAAAGTCTGTAACCGATAAAATCGAACTTTACGTGTATTTCTTATGGAAATCTATCTGAACGATCTTGGTTCAAACCCAGCAAATTTTGTTGATGAAAAGTTGACAGTGCTTCCTTCCGGCTCACGGAGAACACGTACGCAAAGTTTGACGCAAATCGGACAAACGGTGTGGACTCCAATCGCGGACAAACAAACCCACAAACACACAAACCCACAGAATTTCTGCTTTATATATATAGAAGATAGATTAATTGAGTTTATCACGCCTTCTTACAATTAGTATGTTTAAACATGTCGAAATACATATTTTTACTCAGGGATCAATATGAACCTATACGCCTAGGTATGCAACTTAGTGTCACAGTAGCACTTTATGGTTAAGTAATTTTTTGCTTATTACCTTACCTTTTTCTGCTTGGAACTTTCGGGTGCTCACTCGTGTATATGTAGCTCCATAATCTGGAAAAGCTTCAGTCGCCCTCCGCTGATAAAAAGCAGCGAATTGTTTCTTTCGCTTCAGAGACTGAGTTATTTCTTCAAATTAGAACATTATAACTGGTTTTCAG
Source organism: Ladona fulva (assembly GCA_000376725.2). Lineage (NCBI taxonomy): Eukaryota > Metazoa > Arthropoda > Insecta > Odonata > Libellulidae > Ladona > Ladona fulva. The sequence goes on along the minus strand of KZ308204.1, from coordinate 344,177 downwards.
TGCTTGACTCACGACGTTTAGAATGACTTTCAGCTGTGACATGACGTTACGTCAGAGCAGTTCCCAGTTGTTCCTGAATTATTTACTTAAGGATGGGAGAAGATATTATTGTAACGGTTTTGAACCAATTCAGTTGCCGTACATTTCAAACTCCCTGTTCTTCTGCGCCGATCCTTGCTCACGATTCCCGGATACCAAGATTCTCCTTATTTTTAAGTATTTCCTTATTGTCCTTATTTTTTTTCGGTGTGAGAGTGTTTTTATCAAGGTGATTTGCTTGTTTATGTTTGAATATAACTTATCCAAATAAAACTGATTTACATCCTAATGCATGCGTTGTAATATATTATCTTTATATGGCCACGTCCTTGGCGGTATACACAAACCGCCACCTCAGAAATGGAAGGTAATCACTCGGCTTATAAATGCTTCATCACGCTGGGTATTTACGCGTAATTTTCTCTTCTTAACTTACCAATATAATGCTAATAATAATGCTCCAGCCTCAAGGATGTTGATGGTTAATTTTTATTTGTTTAATGGTTAATTAATTACTTCGTTGGAAGTATTATTCATTAAGGAAAAACTTTCAACTATCGCTAAGAGAGCCTAAGATATTAGAGAAGCTCCAGTCCCCTATCAGAATTTGCCATGGTGAAAATTAAAAAGGCACTCTATTAGTCATGAAATACATAAATATATATCGTGCAGAATATTTCAACGATAAACTTAAGCTAGAAAAAAATATTGTCTCGTAAGTGATACCTATATCTGTTGCCATTGATAATTAATTGATTATGGGCGATAGAATCCACATTGTATAACATCTTATGTAACTTTCCTCGGCATAGTATTCATTAAGGCCCTCAACTACTGCTAAGAGAGCCTAATTGTAAATCCACCTTGTTGATTATCTTTAATGTCTGAACAGGAAAATATGATCCTGAGCATCGAATTAATCTTAATGAAATTGTAAGAGCAGATTGGACTGGACATTTATGAAACGGTTGTCTTATTTTTTTTAGCATTTACTTAATATATAGACATTGAAAATATTGCGTTAGTTTAAGTATGTCCTTACTGAATATATCTTCGTTCGCTTTAGTGTTGTTTTCATGTTCTTCCTTTCGTTTATAATTCCTGTTTATTCCAAAGAATATCTTATAGCACACCCATGTAATTATTACGTCATTTCTAGGAATGTTGATTTTAAAGCCGATCACTGAATTCGCTTTAAATCAAATACATTTTCCAATTAATATTATTCAGTATTTTCCGTCTTTTTGGGCTGTGATATTTTGCACATAGTAATTTAATAAATACCTTAGCTTCTTTTGCTAACAGACAACGGTGTATCGCTTCATTATCAGTTAACCCATGAATATTTCCATAGATGAGATAAAAACAACAATTGCCCGTTTTATATGTTGGGAAACTCTTATGGATATGGAAGTGTTTGCCCAACTTTAATGATTGTTCTCTAACAGCTACGGTTCGATGTAAAACTGCGCATCAATTTCTCCCTTCTATTTTTCGCGATAGCCGTTCGATTGCATTAATTTTCGATTAACCCCTTTCCTCCCGGTAATTACCTCATTACATTGGCCGTAATTGAATCCTCGACGGATTAATCGGGAAGCTTTCCGAGGAAAACGTCATTTAACGGCACGTTCACCGTCGTTATCGGGCGATTCAAGCCGAAAACATTTCCTCTCATTGCTCTCACGAAATTCGGCGATAAGGAGGGCTTTTTAATCGGATTTATTCCCCTTTCTCGTGCTCATCCTTCCGCGGAGGCAAGAAAGAGCCGAGTCGGCAAAGGGACGGAGTGATTGAAATAGAGAGAGTGAAGGATATTTGAAGGATGCGAGAGCCCCTCCCCACGTTCCGGGAGAGAGGGTTGGAGGGTGGCGTAGAGGGTGCTTCTATTTACAGAGTTCGAACCGTGGAAAGCGCAAACTCGCTCGGGTTTTCCATCGGCCTTTTTTTTCACCATCACCTCCTTCCGTTCCTCCGCCTGCCTTTTGCCCTTTTCCTCCACCGGACTCTCTTTCTATAAAGAGCGGCTCGAAAACACGGCCGAAATTTTCAACTTTCCCACTTCGCTTTCGACGGTTCAAAAATCGAGCTTCTCTTTCGTTCCGTGGGATGCTCCGTGCATATATCGATGTTTTGTCACTTCGATATGTGTGTTTTTGATGTCGCGATTTCTGATCACAGGTATTTCGTCGCTTTTGGTATTGATGCGTTGGAAGTGAACTCCGTTGCTTTTGCGTAGGTTCAGTTATGTGGGTGGACTAATGGATAGGTCAGTATTTGCTCAAAATATTAGTTAATGCAGAACTTTGCGAAATTATTCGATAAATGTTATTTACTTCTATCTTTTTTATTTTTCTTGGCACATTGACGTATTTATTTACTTTTCGTTCTCCCTAAACCAGTGCTAGCCAACTCCATTCCCTTCGTGGCATCCTAACGATTTGTTTGCTAGTATAAGCTAGAACTTATATTTATGAGGAGATAAACTTAACTATAATTGGTTAGATATAAGTATCTTGATGGTACATACAAAAAATAAATTCCAGTGAAATAATGTATATCGGCTATACTTGCAACTGAAAATAAAATATCCTCTGATAGGATAAATTCTCTTGTAATACACCTGTTGGGAAGCTCTGCCTAAAGCATATGTTTCTCAGTTTCAATCCGAATCGATTTGATAAAGGTGAAGACTTTATCAAATCCAAAATTATAATACAGTTTTTCTAATCCTCTTTTTAAATGCAAAAGTAAGCGTGTGCGTTATTTTAATTAGAGGTGTGATTTATATTATTACCTTTTAAATTGCTGCGGCGAAATCCGTAATTTTACATGTTTGTTCATGGGTACGCATTAAAGGCTCATGTACCGCTAACACAAAGAGTTGATTATTACTCGTAAAGTTGTTAATTACTCGAAAGGCCCAATTACGTTTAAGTTTTGTGTTTCCTGATTCACATTTAATAATAACTTTTCGTATGATTTTTACATTGACTTACATGATAGAGAAAATTATGATAGCATTTTATCTGTAATATTGGTCAAATTACTCGGTGCAATATGTTTTACGATATATAATGCTGGATAAAATATTGCTACGAGAGACATTATTTAAGAAAAGAACGGAGGGTAGGATTCAAGGGAAAAGGCTGAAGGAAATGAGAAGATTAATACGAAATCTACTTTACATTATAGAAAATGAAAATAACTTGGAAATATCCAATAATAAATGTAGATGTATCAAGTGAGAAAAGAAACTAATATTTTCATACGGAATTTCACAACTTCAAGAATATGAAGTATTTCTCTCTCTCTTTCTCTTTCACATATTGCCCGGTTTGAATTGAGTGTCGTGAAATGTTTATGCAGTTGAGGTTGTCGTCGGTATAAAGGTCGCTGTCACGCGACCCTTTACCCTTCTGCTTTGCCTTCGCTACTGTGTAATTTCTCCTTTAAAGCTAAGTCCACACGTGCCGAAGGCCCTCGCTCTGAGCCTATTTATTAATCGTGTTTTGAAAGTTGTGAATATTTTTTATTACGCTCTTTTGGGCTGTTGCGTGAAGAGTTCATCTTCATCGTTTTTCTGTTAATAAAAACTCTTCGGGCAAGAGGAAGAAAAAGATCTGTCTTGGCGTGTTGAATTTAAATTTGAATAATATACTTTTCCAACGCTTTCTAACATACTTTGGCTAAAAGTGATGCAGCCGCAATGAAGGCTTTAGCAACGTATACCCATATGATTTCTCTATTGCTTAATTTCATTTCCATAGCCATGAAAGGATTTGGTATTTCTTTGGATATTTGCTTTGTTAGTTTTCATTATAAAGTAATAAAGTAAATATTGTCGATTAGAAATCTGTGCGTGTTATCGATTTAATTTCTCTGAAGTTCCTTTACTGATTTAATATTTTTTATGCTCATTTTTAGATTATTTTAATTTGCTTGTAGATGGGAACTGGTTTTTCTAGATACTTCTTCGTTATAAATTGTTTAAAATGCTTTATATATTTCCCGTTGCTTCTCATCTTCCTCCTCCTCAACCACTTCTAACATTTACGGTTTTATCATTAAAACATGAAAAGTCTTCTGTGGAAGAAAGTGGTTGAAACAACTCGGTTAATCCAATTTTGAAATATTCTTTTTTTCTCTGCAAATGCTGTTAAGCGTGGATTGCCTTTTATCTTTTCTGTGAATGTGATTGCATTTGCACCGGAAAGAAATATTGGACGAGCAGAGTGACCGAATGGCAAGTGATAAGAGGTGTCGCGGTAAACGCTAGTCATGTTAAGTCGCCGTGAGTTTGAGGTTTTATTCTTTCCGAGATAGCGCTGTCCCGGAAAATCAATAATGCTAGAGCATTGCGGAAAACGTGAAGGAATTGTCTATCAAAGAAGTGGCTTTTCCCGCAACTGCAGATCTTAGGATTTCTGTATTTATGCAGCAACTGTAATAATTTTTCACAAACATTTTCCAAACTCTTCTATATTTATTTATACACCCTTTATTTCCTTTATATCGTCTTCCTCTTTTTTGAGCTTTCAAGAGTCCCTTTTAATTATTTCAAAATGTTCTCATTTTCATCAAAGTTATCCTTTTCTTAAAGTGTCTCTTCATGTCATCGTTAATATCAGTACTCTCCTCCTCATGATGGAATTCGTAAATATTTCTATCAGATTAAAGTATATTTAGGATAAAAGAAGTTTTATTTTTACGACAGGTTATTTCACTAGCCACTTAGAATGGTTTCCCGCCCTATTCGAAGATCATCCAGTGATACGTCTCCAGATAGCTAATGTGTCCATTAGTGATCCGTCACATTTATATTCTAATAATGCGTGTAAATTTTATCGGGGTATGCAGTGTTTGTTCTTGTTTAGTATTCTCTCAGCTTTGCCTGCTCAGTCTCTCCATCCCTCTTTCTCTCTGTCGTGGTTCATTTCTATTTATATGGAGGTAGTTTGGATGCCCTTCCAACCAAAGCTTTAATAGCCCTATTGTCGTTGGGAAATTTCTGACGCCTATCTTATTCGGTGATGCAGAAAGCAAACATTCGCATCGTTTATCAGTCATCCCGGAAGCTGAAAAGCCTAGGAATGCGCCGTTAGTCACCTGCGCCATTTCGTCTTTATCGAGCTTTCCTCCTGATATCCCCCTTGTGAAACCGCAGTGCTTTCGGAAACCGATTTTTCTCAGAATGATTACATTTTTCTTTGTTTAAGCGATCACTTATTCAGAATCCATTTAATTATTTTTTTGTAGTGAATATTCAATTTGTATTTCGACAAAATTCCAATCTAGTGCCACAGATAGATTTTGGGCTTGCTAATATTCGGAATTCAGTTGGTTTCTTAATCCGAGCGTAGATATTGTAATTTAGCGTAGAGAAGATACTGTAATGTAGCGTAGAGATATATCAGTGAAATAGTCCCTAGCATTTGTTGGAAATAGTGCAAAGAACATTTCTAGTAGATTTACCGTAAAAACCAAACTGGATTCCCTGGAAGTAGTGAAAGAGGAACAGTTAATATTTGTCCATTGAGAGATCTTTCTACGACGGAATATCAGTTTATCGAGTTTAAATTACTATTAAATTTAGAAATGAAATTATTAATGTAGTACTCTAAACAATTAATGTGTTATCACCTGTTGTATAATTTTCTGCGACATACTTCAAAATCCATAAAAAATGAGGTTTTTAAGTTCGCGGGAACCTACCGGTCGTAATATCTGCTGACGATGGACTTGTGATTATCTTTCGCATAGAATTATTATTTTCATAACTACCGTAAGTAAAAAATAAGTATTAGAATACAGGATGCGATATTAATTCAAATTGGCGGTGAATGCCTAAAATACACGCTGGAAATTGAAATAGCCCTTTCCATGTAAACATTTGCAGGAAGACACAAATAAGCGTGGACGTTGCGTAAAATAAATTCACAGAAAAACAAAAATAAATATCAAGGACAACATTCATTCGATAAGTTTTTTTTTATTATTATGAATTTTTTACTAGTTCTTTGGGAAATATATTGACGTTGTAAGATGTTTTTTTACGCAGAGCAACACTTTCTTAGTGGTATAGGCTAACTTTCTAAGGGAAAGAGAGACGTCTCTCATTTTGTAATCTCTTCATTCCTTCCGTTCCTGAAGCACCAAATCTCCGAACGGCTGACCAATATCCACGCGCCAAGAGCGATTCTTTCGGAACAATCCTGCGTTGTATAGAGGGATCCGGATTCCCTTTCAAACGCGGCGCCTTTCATCAGACCAATTGATTTACTCCCTCATTACAGACCTACCTCATCTACGAATCCACGCACTATTTCTCTCCTTCGGCGAATCGATATTTTATCCCGACTGCGCTTCAGCGTTATCATTTTTTCCCTCCGTCGCCGCAGAGGCTTTTGTCAAGCGGGCGACGTTCTGAATAAGCGCCTCTTTCATACGCAGCGGTAGACCGGACAAGAATCCTCGCCAGACAGTCCTAACCCCGTCTCACTCTCCCACGACGACAATCATGCAATCATTCGGACCTGGAGCGAACTGGTACGCCACTTGGCGACGGAGATGACCGGTTGATTTCCAATCTCCATGAGGGTAATTTTATGTAAGAGGGGGTTGTAGTCACTCACTTCCCTTCCCTTTATCCGTGCCTCACCCCTTCCTCACTACTTTTACCTCCCCTTTCCCTCCGTGGTCATGCATGAGAAATTAATTGATCCTTAACTGCCTTAAACCCGACTGCTACGACCCGACTTCGTTTTCAGGCTCCGATACCGCTCCATCCCCTTTAAGAGCGCGGGGTTTTTCTTCTCGTCGATGGCTGCACCACTTTCTCCATCTCCCTCTCTCTCTACACCTCAGAGCTGGAAAATTCCCTCCAGCGTTCTCTCTTTGCTCGTTTGGTCCCTCGTCTCCTTCTCGCGTTTGGTTCTCCAACTTGCACAAGCCTTTTTTATGTGTGTTTTTGCCGTGTCGACGTGTGCTATCCGCAGTAACTTTAAGTCGGCGGCTGTTCGCCGGTTGGAAAGTTAAGCGAAGGTTAAGAGGAAGAACGAGCATTGTTTGTCTGGAAATTTTACCAGGGACTGTTTACCTGATATGTGTTGTGTGGTCATCATCTGTAACTGATGGTTAATAAATATCGAAAAGAAGGAGAGTGTAAATTATGACAAGACGAATTCGTATCGTACTTTATAACCAAAGGTAAAAAAGGTGATGGGAGCATTTTGAAATGTATCTAATTCGCTTAAAAGTTAATCGATTAATCATTACACTCATGGGTTTTGCATGTAAGTTGTAGGGAGGAGATTTCATGGAAATCAAATTGTAATGAATTTGGAAATTAAATTGTAATGAATTTGGTTTGGTTGTAATTGTTAGTTGCTGTCTATATGTAGCATAACAGAGGTGCTGTAACGGTGGTAAAACATTCCTTTCCGTCTTTAGATGCAACCATAATGCTTCCATATCCCTACAATGAAATGTCCTCAGTGTATTATGAAGCATTGATTGAAAGCTATAATTTATGACTATAGCGTTTATATGTTATTTAAAAAACAAGTCAGCCAATAATGGTTCATGGGTCTCCATTGTCAGAGTTGTCTTTTTTTTCAATTTCACCGATAAAGGATTAGTCACTCTGATATTTGATTTATTTTATTTTTGTAATTTAAGTCACGACTTAATTTTCGTTATGTTTATGGAAAAGTGTAGGAATGTGACAAGATAATAATCATTATTAATTACTATTAAAAATATAATTTATTCATTTAAATTAATATTTATCCCAGATCTTTTAGTGAATTTTGGATTTATTGTAAGCTGAGAATGTTAAGTTTTAAAAGTATTTTTATACTTTGCAATGAAATCATGGTAAACCGTTTATCCTATGTTGAGAAGAGGCAAATTTAGGAAAGGTGTAAAGTGTTTGAAAAATCTCTTACAACAACTCAATCTCAACAATTTTTCCATTGACGCGCTTAGTTCAAAGGAGAGCGAGGGGAAATGGTTAGATAACTTCGGCCTAGGTAGCCGGCACAGTTGTTTTAAAATTCAGTCCTTATCGTCTATTCACTCGAACTAATTGGTCGCTTGAGTTGATTTACTGCCGCAATAGGATCTTCCGTTTCGCATTTCGAGGGGCTAGATTCTGTTGGTTTTGGCAAGTTTATTTTCGGCATCTTTAGACGCAAGTGCCTATTTTTGCCATCTAGATTCAGAAAAAATAACTCTTCCTAGGGCAGCGAACTATTAGTAATGAGCTGTAGAGTAAAAACGAAAATGCAGATTCACTTAAAATAGCACCGTTTTACCGTTATTTCTCGAAAGCCTCTGTTAACTCGCTGCTACCGTAAGTTGCTAACTTCATGAAAAATACTTAATTTTTTTCTTTCTTAATAACATCATCCGATGCGGCTCGGCTGGGTGTAATGACTTTTCCCGTTATAATTTTCCAGCTACGTTCCGCTCACTTATCAGATATTCACAAAGGCTGCCGTAGTGCTAATGGAGAATATGATACATGCCACTATTTTCTTATGATTGATTGGTTTCCGTGTAAAGCAAGATAATCTGCGTCGCCTGTTTAAATATCCTTATCACAGTTATTGCTGTAAACTTTCTCGCTTTAAAAGGAGGAAAGTGGGTAGATCTTCCTGCGGAATTTCACTAGAATTCTCCAAGTCTATAGGCTTTATTTATCAGTAACGTGCATGTGGTACGTTGCCAAACTGCAGTTTTTCGTTGTCAGTAGTTGGGCTTCTTAACATCAGCTGATGAAAAAATACATTTGCTGATTATTCGGCGTTTTGTGAAAGTAATAGAAATAATATATCATGTATCTTTTGAAATGAGTGACAGCGATGTTAAGTATGAAAAGAAATCATTTTTTGATTATCGAATGAAATCTTTTGAGTTGCGGCTCTCGAATCCAAAAGGTTCTGTTTAATATGTGGCTCGCGGTAGTACTAGGTTTGGCCATCCCTTATTGTGTTTATCTTCATCATTGGTATTCCGTGTTTTCAGTGAGGCCGTGATTAAATGCTACCAGAGCTTTCCATTGTTCTTTATTTTCTGCTTCTTTCTTCGATCTTGATATAAACACCTCATTCCTTATAAACCATTCTATTAGCCGAATATTTTCATACCTATTGCTCTTCAATCCTTTAACTGTCCGTTTGATTACCTTTTTGCATTTAGCACCCTCTTCTGAGATGTTGCTCCGTCTAATTTGCTTTTCTCGTTCATGTTATAACCATCTTATTTAGTATCCTTATTTAATCCTTCCACATCTTCTGGGTTCTTCTTCACTTCTACATCTTTGAAATAGATATTATTAAGCAGTAAATAAATTATTTTGCGTAACTGTTCATTATTTTTATTAATAATGTAGATATTTCTGTGGAAAGAAACCCTAATGTTGCGCTCTAGGGGATTTTTATTTGATCCGTATCTCTTGTGTGATATGTTTAAAAAATAAGCAGTGAGTCACGAGTGATATAAATGCGTGATTTTAGAGAAAGAAAAGTTTGACATTGTCGGAACTCGAATCCGGATCATACTTCATATATTGTATTATTATGTTGTTAAATTCATACTAGGCGGAAAATATCGTGTTTTCTTAAGTAATTAATTTTCTCGTTGCTGGTGTCATCGGCCGTAGTAAGCGGGGTGATATTACGAAAATAGAGGCGATGGTGGTCGGAAAAATATCCTCAACTGTAATAATTGTTTTTCGGCGCGCTGGGAAGTTGCTAATTGCTACCTATAAATGACGGAACTTGTTGCTGCACGAGATCCGACAACGTCGCTGCACGTGGTCTCCGATATAGTACTTCTCCGTCCAGTCACGCAGCTTTCTTCCTCTTTGCAGACAGCACGGCGTAGCTTAGTGTCATAGACTCAGAAACGTCGTAGAAAAAACGTCGAAAAAGTCTAAGCGACTTCGTGGACACGGTGGTCGCGTGACTTCCTATCGACTGGCTCGCGTCGAAAGAATTTGCCATAAGGATGTAGTGCTAAAGACTGAAGCAGCGCTACGCAATTTCCGTACCTTTCGTCGTATGCCTAAAGTTTGATATTTAAGCTCAAGCTGCTAAATAAGAAATTGTAATTTATGCTGAAAATTATTATTACTTTAACGCATTCTGAATTACTTATTACTAACTTGAAGTGGCATTGCGAAAAAATGTTCCAATGTGATCGTTGTCATAGAAAGAAGTACATACTTTCAGTATTCGTTCAGATATTCTCCGCTCGAAACTTGTGATAAAAGAAATTGAAGCAGAAATGTCCCAACTCCCTAGTTTGATCTACGTGTTCATAACTCTTATTACTCTGTTTAATCGCATTTGATGATTTTTATTGCTCATATTTCCTTGTATTAACCTCTTAGTGTTATTACCCACATTTAACACTGCAAGTATGATTATTTAAATCCACATACTGTTTTGATTCCCTGTTGTTTTAGGTGTCTTACCAATTAAACCCGAGTTCTCGCCTCATTCTCAGCCGCCTTCCCATTTTTCCGCAATATACTGCTTTTCTCCATATACGGAGGCCTCGGTAGCGAGAATATTTCTCCAATATTTTGGTCAGTGACACAGTGTATTCGTTACTTTCGTAGAGCTACAAAAATTAATACGAATCTATTTGATCAATGAGTAAGGTTCCATGAAAGCAAAGCTGCATTTTCATTTACGGAAAAGATAAAATCGTCTTATCGTTTGTAGGGAGGGAATTGCAAACCGATGAGAATGATGAAGGCTCGCCTGTTTATATTTTTATTAAAAATATGAGGTCGTGGGTCTGGGAACTATCGATCTTCTTTATCAGATTATTCGGGTCAATAGAAACGGCATTTACCATATTCAGGTAGATACGTTAATTATACTCCATTTAATCGCTATTTTGAGTTGGTGCCGGTATAATCATGTCATTTTATGGTTTTAATAATTTCCTGAGGCTCAAGTCAATGCTAGCTTAAAGTTAAGGGTCGTAATATTTGGAAAACTTTTTCTTCTTCAAAATAGTTAAGCCTCTTCAATATTCAATCTCAATCGGCCTATTGATACGGCCATCACATATCTCGTAAACGTCAATGAGTTTCATAAATGACATATATATTACTAAATCATTCTGTTTATTGAAGTGAAGAAACTGCCTGTGCCGTTTGAATTTTCTTTGTTCGCCCCTGACAGATGATATTAAGCAACGATTGTTCTTTACAGCATTACGTACAGGTTTTTTGGCTTTAGTATGACTCGAACAGATGAAAGGGAGAACTCTCTTGAAACTCCAAACGTAGTCGGCTGGCCTTTCTTTGGCGGAGTCCCCCATGCGGGTTCCAATTGACTTCGCTCCAGAGCAAGTGAAACAGCGTTTAAGAATGCACTTCATGCGAGACACATCCATTCTCCCTATCTTTTCACGCTCTTCACCATTACGCAACGTTGCCCGTGAAATTCCCTGAAGATGGCAATATTTTTACCTCATTTGAGTACTTTCATAAATCACGCCGATTATTTTAAGGTTTCCCCTGAATTGTTTATTTGTTTATTTGTTTATTTGCACCATAGGACTACAAATAGGCTCCAGGCCAGGTGGTAGTCATCTTTTCAGGGGGAGAAGGAAATACAATACCCTGCCTGGTATTCACCCAAGTCGGGAGGGAAACCCCCCAAAACCTCCCGAAGGCAGTACGTCATAAATATAAAAGAAAATACAAGTAAACGATACCTACAATTAATACAATATAATAAAAACTTATAAAACAAAAAAGAAAAAAAAAAGAAATAATAATAATAATAACAATACAAAATTACCCACACTATTATAAAGCAATTAAAATTAAACATCAAATTCCACTATTACAGTTTAAAATACAAATGCTACACTGTTAGGATAAAGTAACTTACATAACTAAATGATTATTGATAAAATTTATTTAACATCACACAACTCTTTTAATTCTATTTACAAATACATTCCCAGTCTGAGGAAAAGGTTCGAACACTTCCCTGTTCTGAACCTGAACTGTTCCTAGTCTCTTTCGTTGGCCTTTAAGGTTTATTTCGTGTATAAGTCGGTTTTTAGAGAGATGAGCTTTTTTATTAAGATAGAGATAATTTTAAGGTAAACGGTGTTGGGTAACGATGCACTTACAGGAAAATGTCCAAGGAAGGTCAGACACAAAGAAGCCCTTACAGGACCGAGACTCGAACCGTCTTCCAGTTTCCGGGTGGATGCTTTAATCAATTAAGTTATCTGGCCAGGACATTCGGTTTGCCGGTTTTTGGACCGCTGTTCCGGGCTCGAGTCCCGGTTCATTTAGGCCTTTTTCATTTACGTCTTTCCTTGGAAAAGAAAATTTTCTATCATCTTAAACTAAATTTCGTCAAATAATGTATAAGGTTTATAGTTGAAATTTTAAATTTAGCATTCCCGTTGTATAGGTTGATCAGTGTGGGGTGTAGGACGAAAGTGTATACACTTTCGTATATATACACTTTCGTCGACTAGGAATCCAGTGAGTTGTAGTATTTGTTTTGAGGTGTTCCCTTTAATTCGAACCTTAAAGGCTCCTTCTGTCTGAGTATGTATGGGTATTATAGAGAAATGAGAATATTGGCGTGATAGTGGAATCATTTGCTTTATGGAGGGGCTGAATCGAAAGAGCGGAAACCGAGAAACGATAGGAGCATGAAATGTGGACGTGACAGGCATCGGAGACACGCTGACCCCAGAGGAACGCGGGTGCACGGTAATTGCGAGGTACGACGATAAGGGGTCTCAGGCAAACACACTGTTGTTATATCCCTTAGGAATCTGGCACTAAAAGGTTATAAAAGAAGAGATAACGCTGGCGACTCCGGGGAAAATTACGATTTTTCACTTCCGAAGATTGTTTATCGAGGAACGAGGTATCATAAAAGTGGAATTTTTTCTGTAAAAATCTTTGAATCTGAATCGAGATAAATTTGAACATAAAGTAAATAATTTCATATGGGAGATCGAAAAATTATAATTTTTTTAAAAACCGTTTTCGAGTTCGCCTGAATTTCAAACATATGACGCAAGAATACGCTGAATGAATCCTGAATCAAGGTTCCCTCTAAGAAGGGCGTCTGGTGGACCGCTCAATACTTTTTCTAGTGCCGCACAATCAATTTTTCGCCGCCCATGTATGGTGTATCAGTGTAATAATAACTAAACTTTCACTTTTACTTTAGCAAACTATCACAATACCGGGCTTTTAAGTGAACATTAGTTAAAGCCCATCTTAAGTATTCATTACAATGCAATTAAGATCACTAAGTCTCTCCTTACATATAACCCTTCGTCATATGAAATTTAAAAGCGATAGTTTAAAATTTTTTTACAAAAGAAAACTATTTTGTGAGTTTAAAAACCTAAATTTGCACTAATAAAAAAATACTCTTCAGTATGAAAACACTCGCAAGAAAGGTGGTGTGAAAAACATGCGGAATCTACCGATAATTAACTAATTTTAATGGGAAATTAGGGTTTAATCAGATTGAAAGGCAAACAAAAATTATACGGACATATAATGATACACATTGTAACATCAGAAAAAAACAATTAGAAATAAAAAGTTTAAATTTACGTAAAATATGAACAAAAAATAACATTGTGAAATACAAACAATTAGATAATAAAACATGTCAGTACAAAAATAGCAATAAAAATACCAAAGTGAAAATAAAATACGCAAGTTAAAGAGTCCACTAGTTTAAATCAGATTTTTCAATGTTTAAACAGGTTCATTAAATTTTTCTTAAAAAAAGTAAAAACGTCAAAGATATTCTAGAAACGATATTTATTAATGATAAATAGTTTTACCTGCTTTGTTATAACTATATACAGATACACCTTGGCGTAACCTGGCAAAGAGATCAAAACATATATTTTCCCATAAAAGATCAACATTGGAGGTGGTCTACATTCAATTTCGTTCTGATAGCGGTTGATAATGAAGTATACATATTTATAATATACATTGAAATTCAGTCCGATTTGTTTATTCCTCTTCTTTCGCTAAAATCATGGATCACGGAAATTAGATTGCAACAATACTTCCCAAAGAGTGTTTGTATTCGATGCAATGTTCTATAATTTTTGCAGAAGGAAATATGTATTCCCGTGTGCTTCTTTCCTTTCATTCTCCATTAGAAGAAGTACTGTTATTTTGTATGTACGTTAAGGTGGGGCAATCCATCCCCAAAGAATTATAGTAAAAAAGTAGCTATAACGTTTTAATTTGATTTCGGAAGAATCCCGAGAACTGATTGTGAAATCGAGGCAAGCAACTGTAACAAAATTTTCGGAATTATTAAAAAAAATATTCGAACATGTTTTGTGCTTAATGCAGTTTGTAATATTTGTTAGTGTGATCGCAAGATCGAGGAGATAAAGAATGGAAAATATAATTTTTCAGTGTCTATTCGTGTTTCAGAGAGAGAATGCGTATCGAGATCATAAAACTTGAGTGAGCGGAAAATTTCATAGCGTGTGCCTAAGATTGCTTTTGGTTTCTAGTATCGGAATTTATTTGTGCAGCATTTTTTATTTTTCTCTTCCATATCAATACTAAACCATCAGCTTTGAAACGTACTTTCTTTTTCAGAGTTTAGATTGATTGTAATTAAACTTATTTTCCCTTCAAAGCATCGCAAAATTTCAATGTACAGTTTTCATTTAAGTTTTTTTGTTTTGCAAGAGTAATGGCAATTCTCTTTGTGTGCATTTGTAAATATTCTTTCTTTTTCTAAGTAAGACCGATAAACATATTTCTTAAATTTATTTTGGAATCAGTTTTCACAGTTAATCAGTTAATAAAACTGTTTGAAAATATGTCAATTAATACTTATTATCACTATGGGTATAATCAATTCAGTCATTCCTTCTGAAGAGAACGTATCCCAGGTTGATTTACAGTAGTTAGGAGCATGTAGAAGTAGTTGAGTGTTGTAGTACTTTATACAAGGATACAAGAAACCTGGATGAAGCTATAAGTGGATATTATTTTGATTCGTCGATAGTATCTCTTCCTCCAGAAAACAGAAAACCCTTTAAGTATAAAATAATTCAACTCGCTATTCTTATCCCAAATAGGTATTTACAGGGCCCGCAGAAGAATTTATGCTATTCCCATAGTAATAACGGGAGTTAGGGCTGCTATTACAAGGTAGATACGTACCTTGTGTTGACCACGTTACCTTTTCTTCCACATCAAGTCCATCCAAAATCTCTTTCCCCTCCTTACTGCGTATAAGAATATCATGAGTTTTCGCGAGACCTATAAGCTCTTTTCTTATGTGCTAACTAGCATTTAAAAGTACATGCTTTGGTGAAATCATGCATTTATCCCATCATAATGTCATATTGAGTAATGCTGAAAAAATTCATTAGGCATTTATGCATCGCCAAGCAGAAAATAGCTTCTCTAGATAATCGAACCGATGCTAATTGCCACGTTTTATTTTCTTAAGTGTGAAAGAATGGCTTTTTAGCACCGCAGATTAACATCTCAAACTCGTCGTCTTTGTCACGTTCACGCAAAGAGGCGGACGGAAGTCTTCATCCTTCTTATTAAGATCCAAGTCCCCAGTTCTTTTTTCGGAGAAAAGTTTTAAATTGTATCTTCCACATTGCGTGACTGCTCCCTTTCCTTCCTGCATCGGTCATTGCATTCGAAGCAAATGGTCATCGCGTGTTATCTTCAGAGGTCGCCATCTCCTCTCATTTTCCATTCCTTGTCTTCGACGGCTTTCTTTCTCTCGGTCGCGCCATCCGGTCTCGTATCCTTATCTTGTTTATTTCTGTTTCTCCTTGGCATTGCCCCCGAGTGTGATTTGTTGTATTGACTTAGACTCTTCTGCCGTTTTCAGCGTAATGGCACTTTGATCTTCGAAGATCCTCTCCTCTACTTAATGGGATTTTTAAATAAAATACGCGGGTGAAATATGAAAGGCGGCTCGAAAGTAAATCCCAACCCTTAAATAACTCATGTCTGCCTTACCTCAGCCTGAAGCATTGTGAATGATTCGGTCCTAGAAGGAAGTTTGATGAAATGTGTTCCTCTTATTTTATTTTTATCCACGGCTTTGAATTATTTAGCCGTATAATGGCTTATTCACATGTGGTATCATATAAACCTAATTGACTTATGGTAGATCGTACAACATTTATATCTCAGATTAAGATGGCATTTATTTCCGGAATCGTCGACATTAGCCGAAATCTTTCATGATCGAAATGCGATCTTCCATGGGATCCCAAGTCGTAAAATACGGACAAGCTGCTAAACAAAATTTTTTTCCTTTACAGGTAAAGGGAAATGGAATAATAATGGAAAGCATCCTATGTTTTGTTGTGCACCTGTATACTTGTGCAGCCGAGCCTGCCAATCCGCTAAAAATCGTCCATGGCCGAAACATTTGTCAGCAGGGTTAGTTATTGGTAGACGAGTCACTGTATTTGTGACGTTGTTCAGGCATTTAAGTGTATATCAAAATCTACTGCAGAAATAACTTTCTGTACTTCAGAAATGTCCTCTTGACCACACCATTTTCGCCGACGGTTATCTTAATAGAAATATGTAATTAAAATTCTTCAATTTCCAAGTCTGATGTTCTCTGCTTGTTTAATAATCTTACTGTTGGTAACTTCCCCTTTGCTAAAAATTCTGCATTATAATCGTTAGGTGTTATGCGATCTTGATAAAAATGTGGCCATTGAAAATTCATCGTAAACTTCGTGTCAAAACCTACCATTTGTATTTGCTTTCCGGTTTGCAGAGCTATTCCACGAATGGACGAAACTTAAAAACTGTGTAAACTTTCAATTTCCTTTTAATCTCACCTATCATCCTTAAGCTTTCTCTGGCCTTTCTTTTCTTATCTCCAACTTTCTTTCCATTATATCTCTTCATCATATTTTATTAGAAGATGTCTTATCCAGTTTCTTTTTCTCATCCCTATCATAAGAGTATTACTTTCAAATTCTTCCTAATAATTACTAATTTAGTCGTCTTTTATTAGATTTTCATAATTCTCAAACGTTTCCAAAGTTTGGATATCCTTGTCTGTTTTTTCGCTGCATTTTAAGTACTTAGCTTAAGGTTAGATGGAAGAAGAGACTTTTCAGTCTCAATCTCGCCTTTAATAAAGACCTTATTATTATTATTATTAGCTGTACTTATCTACATGTTCATTCCTCAGCCAGTTGTCATACATCCCGCGCCATCAACGATATTGATATTTTATATTCTCTTACCGATCTATTTTAAGAAGTTGTGCTAGTTGTTTTATAATTCGAAGTTTTAAGTTCCAGCACAAATACGATTCAACGAAGTACTCATTTCTTAACGAAATTCATACCCTACCGTTTTGTTTAGTGTGCTGTTTATGAGTCACATTTAGAAGCTGAACTAATTATCGGGCTCCCAGATATCCAGCCAAGTGGACAACGCGTTCGAATTGAGTGAAAGCGGTCCCGGGTGCGATTCCCGGTGGGGGCCAACGTAAATGAGTTAGCTAAATGAAGTGGCCTGAAGCACTTTTAACAACACTTCTACTATTACTTATTATCTGTTCGTAATTTTTGAATGTGCATACTCTTCATACAATTGCTATCTATATTAAAAATCCATTTCTCTTGATGATTGTACCACAGAAATGCTATGTCAGTTGTGTCTATACCTACGAAATTTAGGTTATCTCTGTTGTTAATTCATTTATAATCGTTTTCGCGATATATGGAACTCTAAACTTCGCGGTACACTCAAAGTCGTGCGCTAAATTTAGTGATGTCAAATTTATAGAGATGCAAACATCACTTGTGAAACGAAAATTTGTTTTACATTTTTTGTTCGTGTTGTCCATCCCAAAAAAATATTTTGCATAAGTAAGAGTGTACTAGATCAAGTAAAAACTTAAAACTCGAAAATGATGCGAATCCCTGCTGCGGAACTGTTTTATATCAGTCCATGTCCTCGTATTTCCATTTGTAGCTTTCCATCTCCTCGTATCTGCTTTTGATATCACCTAGGTTATCCATTTCTCTTTGCAGCTTTCGCTTTCAGGCAACGTGGTTGTCGTGAACGCTTTACTACGATACTTTCTTTCTAATAATAGATCTCTTAACAGAGAGCGAACCGTCACTTACGAACGAGCACCGCCCCCTTTCGCTCTCCCTGAGGGATCGCGTGTTCCTCGGATGCGTGATGTCTCCTTTAGGAATTTTTTGGGAGCAGAATGAATGAACTCAGCTCTCGTACATATTCCAACCTTCCTTCATTCAGCCAGTCCTAATTTTTCTCCTTTCCGTTTGAAATATCGCACAATTTTGGTTTCTGAACAAGATTCGGCAATCGCTGGTGTGCCCGCCAACGCCCAAGGTGTCAAGTCGGTGTTCGGCTGACAACTTCCGTTCCGACGATAATTAGAATTCTGATCGGCGATGGGGTGTTCTTGCAAGTGAATGACGAGGGTGACGAAAAAACAAGCAGTTCTGGCAGGGGAAAAATTCGCCTCCATCCTTTTTCAGGGATGTGAGACATGGCATGTTGAAAGTTTGTTGAGAGTGACGCGGTTTCAATTTCTGTTAATATCTTCTCTCTGCGAAGAATTGAAATGCCATAAGCACCTTTGAAGTATCAAAAATTGAGTGACTGGGATGAAAGTTTTTTCACATTTTCTCTGAGGAGAAATTTTCGTGTTTACTCGAATTTGAAAGTAGCCAGACGTATGTTAAAGCACTGTCGATTTTTTTCTCCTCTTCGGCATAATTTTCACTCTTCTCAACCCTTGAAATTCATTTATTGCTTTCAGGTAACTCTTACTTACGGAAACATGTTTGGGATCTAAGATACACATGGTAACCGCCTGCATCCGACCTACTAATTTAGTGGAGTCATGATACCAAATGTTTAATTCATAGCCTGCTTTCCTTCCATTTGGTTGTTCGTGCATTAACTGGATATTCTACGCTCAAATACGAGGAAATTTTCCAATTAGGAAGTAAGCCCACAAAGGACAACTTTAAAGATCTTGGTCGGCTTGGTGACGTGTTCATTGTTTTCTCAAAGTTTCATGTTAATTACTATTCATGTCACGTTATCTGCTTGACGACTTAAATAGATCCAGTTTTTAGTGCATAAGGAATCAAATTTGAATTTACTATAGTAATTCCGCTCTGTTTATAACTGAAAACGATATAAAAAGGAAAGGGATTGTGCAAAGTTATTCCTTAACTCCCTTGCTGTTTCTTTTCAGGGGTGTACCTATGCTCCTTTATCCTTGTTTTGTGGTCCTTCTCTTGATGAATTATATTTAAGTTGAAGCCATCTCTCGTTTTACCTAAAAAGCTTCCATATCAACGGCGTGTTAGTTGATTGGTGTTAGCTTAATCTTCAGCTAAACATGTTAACCTAATTGGCTTTGAGCATTTACATGGATAGTGGAAGATCCGGTTTCCAACCCTTGTCACGTATGATTTTTTCACTTTAATTCTTTACGTAGCCCCAGGATAGCCAAGTAGGTATCACGTTCAACTTTGGCGGAAGCAATCCCGAGTTCAATTCCCGGTGATAGCCCATTTTCGCGAAATATTCCAGTTTCGAAGCCCTTCTAACAAAACTACCACTAGATATTCTTTATTGTCTACAGTCTTTCAAAAACCTTTCATTTCTGCTTTCTGCTGTTTACCTTTCATTCTCGAACGTTCTCCAACTATGGAACTTTATCGAAACATCAATCTCACGAACCATTTTTTTCAGACCTTTAATTAGAAAGGAGGATTCGTTACCCAATATGGTGTTCAAATGGGTTCGTTGCTCTTTCTTAAGCCGGAATGTATTTTTTCCTTCCTTCATTCTGTTGCACAGTCCGACTTTTTCCCAATTTCTCTCTCACTCTCATATTCTCCCACGCGCAGAGCTCATCTTTTTCCCATTTTATCCTCGCGCAAGAAATGCGTGCCCTTTATTTACCCTCAACGCGAACAACCTCTTCTTTATCTTGCCTTCTCTCATTCGTTTCCCTTCCAACACTGCCGTTTTCCTTTCGGGCCTTCTCTGACCGCCATAAAAGCTTAATAACGCGAGGCCATCACAACTTTTGCCTTGGTCTCCAAGGGGGGTAACCGAGGGATATTATTATGCTATTTGGTGTTCAGTGAGCTGATGCTTCATGGTGGTACTTTGTATCATTTAGTCATCCGCTGGAGACCGCACAACATTGCCGACCCTAAACTTTTCATTCACATCCAAATCATTAACTCTTCCACCCTCTCTCGAGGATTTTCTCGAGATTAATTGTCGATTGTAGCGTAGAACCTTTAAAAATATCTTATTTATGCCTTCAGTATTACCCCTCAACCATAATCTCTTAGATTCTTAGATAATTTTATTTTGGTTCTCTTACTTGTATTAATATCTGTTTATTGCTACATTATAAAGCTTTGGTTATTAAGTTACTGCTTCGGTTCGCAATTAATGCTTTCGTTTTTCTCCATCCACATGTGATTTTCCGTTTGCGATTCTGCTACATTCTACAATTAACCCTTTGACGTCTTTGAAATTTTCTGATGAAATTTCGAAATACCCGGTGTATTTATAAACTCTAAGCCACTTCGGCTTTTAACCAGTTTATTTTATTTTTAACAAAGATTACTAGTCGCCCAATTTTCGTAATTTTTAAGAATTTTGACGTTCCTTTCTTTCTCTGGAAGGTAATGTTAGCTCATAAGACACGATTTTAACATAACATCTGGCAAATCTTAATAACAAATGTTAGGTATTTTTGAGGTAAGCCAATGTCCGTTTTCTACAAAAATGTGAGTGGTCATATTCTACTTCGATTTGATCAATAAATGAACAAATCCGTAATCAAATCAGATTTTTTATGCTCGCCTTATATGTTTGTATTCTGTATGTTTGTGTAATAAGCTTATTATCATTGTGATTAAGTGTATCTATTAATAAGTAGTGGAAAATATACAGATGTGCTTAATGTTAGTTTTTTTGTGGATAACTTTACTTATCACTTATAAAAAAAATATTCGAAGATACGTACTCTGAAGGAGTTCAGACGTTATTGCTAAACTCCAATAGCTGCGTTTTTGCTCATTATCATCAAGGCATGTGGTTTCGAAAAAGATATTGCTCACTCGTAGCTAAGAAGATGCATGTATTGCTATGCCTCGGTAGATAGCCTTTAAAGCGAACTTGTCAAAAAAAACATTTAACAAGAATTTTCCGTTGTGATTTATGGCGCACCCGTCTTTAATCCTTCCGATTGTTGTAGTTACTTTTTTGGGTGTCAATAAACGAATGATTTCAACAGCTAAGCGGATTATTTTTTTCAATTTCGCCTCACAATTTAAAATACTTTTGCTCAATACTAACAAAATATCTAATGAACCCTAATTCTGAATAATCTGATTTCTCGGAAAATATCTTTTGCGTAATTACTTCCCAAAACCTTATTTTGTCGCAATCTGACGTACTTTATGCGTTGCAATCATTCTTGAGCGTTTCTTTTCAAATAATCTTCAGCTCGTTGGCGGAAGTGGCGATATCTATGTTTACTCTGCCGGAAACTCAAATATGTTGCAAGATTCAGAAAATTGCTCTTAGGGAAATAGTTTAATTGAGAGATATCTGTAAATGTTTAATTTTAAACATGTTTATTACTGTAGTGACACCCTTTATGCACGTAAGTCACTAAGTTGAAGAATGGATGAATATCGGAATTTTCACGGATTACTCACACGAAATCGACGACTGTGTCTTAATAGTGACGATAGTGTCTTTATCATGATGTAATCTGTATGTTCAAGTGTAATTTTGTGGAATGAAGTACATGGTTTTAACGAACATAGGTGGTTAACTTACTCAGATTTGATAACAGTTTTGTCAACGAGTTGACATCCATAGGTCTTATTAATTCTTTAACGATTTTTTTTCTTTAAGATGCGTGCTTCATTACTGTCTGCATATAAAGTATTCAGCCCGAAGGCCGGTTGGGACCTCATTCCCTCTACCATAAGCTACGAAGAAAATTAGGCTTACTAGGCAAGATGAGGAGTGAGGTAGTTTGGTATTGCTCTCCTTACCGAGCCAGATTGCTATAAGCAGAACAAGCTCACGTTAGTGATGCATAACGACTGTACGAGTAACACCTTTCGTAATATTGCATGAAGAGAACCTTACTGCTATTATTTAGCATAAATTATACCTCAGTAGCTTTCATATCATCACAGCGCATAAAATTCCGTTATGTCCAGGTTAGGTTTATCAACTGACTTGCGAAACTCATTTTATCGTTTTCTTTGTTTGATCTAGGTAATTTACTGTATGTTTGTATCTTATGGCTCATTCTCTTGACGTTCTTCAATATCTGAAGTCGCTCGAAATTCATTTTTTCTCTTTTAGGATTCTTATCGAGATTCCCGCTTCCGCCTCCAGTAATTCCTGTCGCTCTACTTAACCGCATCATCCCCTCCTGCAAATGTGTCAACTCGAGTTCGAAAAGCGCATTTGTTTTCCCATTGCGCTGCAAGTGTTGCTCCTTACGACATGAATTCGCACGGATGAAATTAAATTGTTACGCTTTCCGCTCGGTGAGACTTCATCATTTTCTGCCACTCGACAAATCCTCGACGCAGCATACGGGTCCGTATCAAGCGAACTCTATGGGTCCTTACATCCCGTCGCCTTCATTCCTTCGTCCCACAGGAACGATCCCCTTCTCTCCCCCACCCCGATCCTTCCTCCATTTCGCTCTGCCCCACTCCCGGCCGCTTCCTCCCTCCCCTCTATCCCAGCCAACTATCACCAGGCAACTCTCAGTCCCTCTTTTTCCCGTGCCTTAGATGCACAATAGTGGTCGTGTTTCTGTTTCGGCTCTTAGCAACGCCCCTGCGAGAGCCGGCGCTTTGGCTCGTGTTTTGTGTGTGTGGGAATCGGTAACATATTCGATACAATCGCGTGTCGACTATCGATTCGGCATCTTGCTTCAAGTGTGTCTACATTAGCGTCCTGTATCAATCGTATGTAAATATCGTCGGATATATATTGTCAACTAGTTGCAACCTAACCGCTAAGTGATAAGTGTGCAGAAACCGAATATTCATTCTATACTATTGATACGATACTATCGTATCTCGACTATCGAGTCGGTGTTGATTGATAGAAGTGTCAAGTTCAGCAACCTGTTCTAGTCTGCAATATCGAAGCAGCGCTATCAACTAGACTTTTCACTTTCGAAACATCGCTTCGTTATTGTGTGTGGAAAGTGAGTTTGTTTCGATTCTATCGAATATATATTCTTGATTCGATAGGTCGATTTAGTAAGCCCGTTTGTCACTTCCCGGATTAAGTTCTGAAGTGTTTTATTTCCTAGCGGATTTCGACGCAACTTGTACTCCTCGCATCTGGATTTCTGTGGATACCTACCAGGAAAAGGAATCTCTCGGAATTTTTCCAGGAAATCCTCGGTCAGTGTAGCGAGAGCCACCTGCAAGAGGATCACCCCCGGAGGAGGAATTACTCGGTGCCTTTCGACGCAGTTTCCTCGATCCATTTTTCTGTGTGTATTTCTTGCCGCTTCTCCTCTCTGTTCTGTATCTTAGGGAGTCAATTTTTATTTCTTTCCACCTCACTCCCTCTTCCCGGAATATTTATCCCCTGCCATATTCGCGCCTTAGAGTTTCATTTTTGCCTTTTGCTCATCCCCAGAAACTTGTTCGCGTATTTGGAAGGCACTTTCGTATCGCCACGCTTCGTTGCCGCGCACCGCACGTGCGCCTAAGTTTCGGCTCCTTTTTTTCTTTAATCCGTCTTATTTCGTTCTGGCCCCCGCCTACTTCCCTTTTTCCTTTCGCCCGTACCCCAGCTTCGTGTATCTTCGCGGCTCCCTTCCAGACGGAAATAGTCCTTTGGGTGTCAGGTTGTTTTCTTCCTTTGACACTTTTTCATTTCTACTTTTTTTTGTACCCTTATTTCTGTTTTCGTTTCCATCCTTAGAAATGTGTTCATATTCGAAACATCCGCGCTTCCTAAATTAATTCCTATAACGGGTGCTAAAGGTCAATAATCCGAAAAATAGTTTTTCTTGAAATTATCGACAATTGGCCTGTTTTATCGGAAATAGCTTAGACCATGTAAAATATTTGCCTTTTACTGATTTGAAAAATTATTTTTACCCTTTTTAAGTGTATTGCATCCAAGGATATAGATTTTGTTTCGCATTCTGCCACTGGTAATGAGAATGAAGCTTTAGATTCAGGTTCAACTTTATCTTGCCATTTTCCAGTTTATGTGCAATGGTTCGTAAAAGTGAGCATTCATTACTTCAACAAATGGAATCGTGAAGTTTATTCACGTGAAATTCATAGATCCGTAATAATATTAGTCGATCATTAAGTTGCGGTTGATAACTTCGGTCTTTTATTTTTTTAATTATTCATTCCCACAGAATTCTTGCATTCCCTTTCGAATCTCATCCTTAATGTCTCTGGATTTGTTTCTGAACAAGTTCGCCTCATCATTTCTTCATATGCCATCTGTTTTCCTATCTTTACTTTGCTACCCAACTTCGTTCAAGTTTTTATCCTTGCTATTTCCTTTTTTCCTATATTTGCATAAGCCGCCTTCAAAGTCTTAAATGAATAATTTAAATGGCAACAAGTTTCGCCAAGGTAATAATCTGGAGAAACTAGTTGCCGGACAACAGCAAGAGTAAATTAAAAAGATAACTCTTTTGTTCAAGGCTCATTTAAGCCTTCAAAGTCTTAAATGAATAAACGAGTTGTCTTTTTAATTTCCTCTTGCTTTTGTCCGGCAACTAGTTTCTCCTGAAACTTACGTTGGGTAAACAAGTTGCCAATATGAAACCCTGCTAAATTGCAGAGCCCACCAGCTAATTTAGCTTCGCTTAAAATATCGGCATTGCGTTCAATATTTCATGAAGATCAATCTATCGAAGTATTTCCCCTCCCTCATGATTAAGAAATTCTCTTGCGGATAAATGGAAGTTTCAAGACTCTTCTCCTCTGCAACAGTGTTCGCGAGTCACTCGGCCCATTTATTCGAGAAATGCAAAACATTCCGCCGGAAGTAGTTGACGCATTCTTTGTGGATGCGAAGACCTCCCAGCACCGTCTGGCTCTCACGGGATTCGGGAGCGATCGCTCCATTATGTTCGCCGGGGTACGAAGTGGATCCCAGTCTCCCAGAGGGAGAGAAAAATCACAATCTCGCGATTTTTCTGTAGAGTTCTTTTCATTTCCTTTGACTTTTATGACCGCGTTCTCGGCGGAAGTCGCGTTGTCGCCGATGGAAGAGAAGCAACGGAAGTGCGTTTTAGAATTCCCTCGGTTTTTTTCCCTTATCCGTCCTGCTGCCAAGCGAAGTCCACTTCCCTCTCACGATAATGGCAACGTCTACTATTCTTCGGGCAGAATTGATAGTTTATCTTTCGTATCCCTTATGGGATGTTTGAAATACAACGGAGAGACGATAGCTTGCATGCGCGGCCTTCGCCGGCTCGATTAGGAATGAATAGCTTTTTGTGTTGGTTTAAGTTAGCAGAAGAACTTTACGGGGAGGAAGGTTTATTTTTAGCTTCTAATTAACTTATTTACTTATATTGCTTATAATGCAAGAATTAAGTTTATTGTTAATCAAAAATCACGTAAGATATCAAATATAAAAGTTTAGATAATTACAATGATAAAGATCGCGAAGATCAAGTGGAAATATTTTATTAGCATAGCACCAACAGCCAGTAAATAAAAGTGTGAAAAAGATTGCGTCATACATTATAATATCTACTTATGCCGGAAACCTGAGAGATTGGTTATACTCAGTATTTCATCATCTTTCAAAGTGATCGTTTTGTGAGATGTTCCTCGGCGATTATTTTTGCTATAAATATTTCAGTGCGCTTTAATTTAAGGCACGTGTTGGAGGCCTTCCTGAAAAGTACAGGAACCTGTTTTCCTTACTACGATATTGAAGCGGTAAGCAGGTTTTTTTCTATCTTCTATTAATTTAATATAATTAATTTTATTCTTGTTTCTTCTGTTTGATTTTCATGTTTCGCTCTCGTGGAAACGTTCCCCTACTATTATTACGTATACGTTCAACATTATTATGAAGTATTTTTTTAGAATATTATACAAATGTCTTGCAGAAGAAGAAGATAATGAAAACTTCCCGTTGAATTACTGCGAAATATTTCGATATTTCTATTTCAGGTATAATAATCCGATCTCATTCTTCTAACACTTTAATTCTTTTCTCATTTGTAAATTTTCTCACTTGTGTTGGAAAGTTTTCATTAATTTCCAGTAATATCTTAAAGTAGAACGTGAATTCTCGATCTCAGAATCTAATCAGCTCACGAATGTAACCCTCAGATCTGTTGATAACACTTTAAGATGATTTTGGGTCGGACATAAACACCAATTCGACAAAAATTGCGGGCTTAATGCTCACATCTATGAGACTCGTATTATATCTATTTCGCCCGAAATTAAGACGTTATTTAAGAAATTAAGAAGTTATGTATATTCAATGAATCTTAAATATCTGCGAACATTCAATCGATGAAATCGGTATAATTGTGAAAATCTCTATTATTGTAACAACTATTATAGATATAGATCGGCTCGATTATATCCATGATAATATTAGTTGGGACTTTTTCGCGATTTTCATGCGCTTTTGAGGATACGAAATAATCACCATCTTGTAGCGAATACGCGGCATTTTTATGTACACTTTTTTATCTCTCCGATCTTTGTTTGGGGATTTAGCGTAACATTTATATCTGTTACTTCCTTCTGACTTGACTTTCTCTGTCCTCTTGCCAAGTCAAACCCTATAAATGTGTTGATGCGTCAACGAGATCCGACGAAAATTTCACTGTCTTTTCGGTTTAGTCAATTAATGAATCTTCAAATCACCCACTGTCGCCGGTATCTGAGTTACTGAATCTAATATTAGTGGCTCCTACGCACCCAAGGTTTTTGAGGCATTTTTTAATAACTCACACAGAAATAAAACTCTACAGAGATGTCGTCCTGGTACATTTTAAAAGGAAAGCGTAGGGAATTTTATTTCTGTTGTGAACTTTGGAAGCACACCAAAATGAGGCGTTTCCGCCGCTAGTCCAAATTACGGAAAGGATTTCCTTGTTGCAGATTCTTTGGGATATAAATGTTGAAGATCCGTCGTAAGCCCATCTGTTATACGTGTATGTTACCTAAATAGTAAATCGAAATGTTTTGAAAGAAAATATCTGCTTAGTTTAAGTGCAGGTTCAACCTTTTGATTAATTACGAAGTTATTACGGGATTTAAGCCAGGGAATTTCGAGTTACGAATTTTTCAGTTATACTTTTCTTAGCCTCTTTTCAGGTTCATCGTCTCTGACGTTTAATCCAGACCATGGGAATTTAGTTTCCCCCTTTGGTGTTGCTGACATCCATAGCTTTAATTACCTCCCTAAGCTTATATGAGATTCTCTTAGAATTGAAAGCTCAATTCCGTTCTCTCCTTTTCCATTTATCATGCATCAGTCAGCTTGGATTCTAGATCTTACGACGTTTCCTTTCCCGTAACAAATCTATGTGTAATTCTACTTATTGCTCACTGGAACTGTCGTTGTCTTCTTAGATATTTATCCAAGTAAGGCCTACTGTTGAAAAAGGGATATGGCTTACATGTAACTTGTAAAAATCGAAATCCATATTATTAGTTAAATATATGTAATACTTAGACTTATTTTCTTGTTAGGTAGAGCTCAGTGGGCTGGAAAGAATAATATATTCCCCGTAGAAAATATTTCCCTCTTCTAAAAACCTGTTGGGACAGGTGTAGGTGGAGCGATAAGTGTAGGCGGAACAACTGAGCCGGATTCTGCAGGTTAAGACATCGAGTAATGAAAGCGAGCGTGTCAGTACTTGTCCCACCATTTCCATTTTGGATTTTGTGTAATTTATTCGATGTTTGAAAGAAAACTGTAGTCCTGCAATCACGACTAAATTCATGAATTGTACCTAATTCTCAGATTTAGAATACTTTCAAATTCGACAATTGTTCATGTAATTAAATACCACTCGATTGAGGAATTGTTTGCTGAAAAGTGTTTTTATTGAAAAATTATATTAAGCCTTTATACATATGTTATAATCAGTTATCAGTATTGTATTATTAGGTAGATAGTCTTAGTAAGCCTTCCTAGTAGGTCGTCGAGCCAAGTTATCGTCGAACTAAAGAAAATAAACCGGCAGCCAATGGCGGCATGCTAGGTGTCTAAACTGTAAATCTAAATTAAAATCTTCACCTGAGTTAGCGGGAAAATTTTCCTCAAGCGACATTCATTTTACGTAAGACGTCTTAGCATTTCGTGGCAAAATTATCTATTATTTATCAAGGGGTTGCAATTTGTATGCTGGTCGAGGTGACAACCGTATATGTTATTCATGATAATTCAATCAAAACACTAAAAAATAACTCATTGAAAGATAAAACACTAATAAATTGCAAAATCATAGTCAAGATTTACATTGGTTACATTAAAATTGGAGATGCGGTATGTGATTGAAATCCTAAGCGGTGTGGATTTTCATTGCAAGGAATAAATACGCGAGTACCCATCGTTGTAATTGACCACCATCATTTCTGTCTAAAAAAGGATGGAATGAATTGCGACTTTTTGAATATATCTTCTTGCTAGCAAACGTCACACATGAGATCATCTCGTCAGATCAAATTGTACCTCCCAGTTAAGGTAAAAAAGTCTTTTTCGTTTGCTTTGATGACCGCTGGAGCAACGCTGATTTTTTCCACCGCGTGGTTGAGTCATTTTCACGGTCAACGTCGCAAAAGCTCCGTCGTCTCCTCTCATCCCACGGAAATACGTTTGAGCAGCCGATGGTGCGCGTCACGGAATATTTTAGCGCTTTCGTGTTTCCAGACGGGCAAGATGGAGAAAGGGAGAAGGAAAAGCGGCGTATGTTGACCTCAAAGTGATTCACCTTAGTAACGGACATGGAGGCTCCATTCATTACTCTCCCGCGTCCTTAGCACTAATCCGGTTTGGCGAGTTAAAGCACCTCCGGTAACGCCGGTGTGGCGCCTGGGATGCGCTTATCGCACCATGAGCAACTCGGTTGTCTCTCTTGGTAGAGTGACTGATGGTTGTCGAAGGAGGATGATGGTTACGGTCTTGTTTTTCAGGTTTCATTCCCTTTCCATAAGGTTAGTCATATCTCTCGCGTGGTTTTAGATTCAGATTGGTATTTTAGCATATTTTACACGGTATAGACTGAATGCAATTTTCTTGATATTGATAAAGGGTTCTACTCCCTGTGTTTGCGATGAAAGCTAATTAGAGATGGAGGTAATTGAGAGCAAAAATCCGAACTTAATTTTATTTACGAAGAAGTCCGAGATGGTTTAATGTTCATAACGAGATGAAAAGAAGTTTGCACTTTATAAAATTGTTTGTAAAATATTTTGTGAAAGAGGTGCAAAGATATTTTAATTTCGTTTAAATGTATCATATACTCCTGGTGGGTCTGATGTACTCCAATATAGACTTCGCGGGTCGCATGTAATTTACTTTGCTGATTTTTTAAAGGATAATAAGTAATCCTAAATAGCATAATTGTTTTATTATGTAAAAGAGTGATGGAGATTCACTTTTAAGGGTAGATTACAACCAAATTTTCTCATTTATCACTTCGTTTATCAACCTGTGGGATTAAAGATTGTTTGAAACTTGGGAAAGATTCAGTCTCTGAGTCGCAAGGTCATAGACAGCAAACCGTGTGTTGGACATCCGGGATCCGTACTCTCTTAAGCATTCCACATTTGCCAAGGAAAGTCGACAAACAGTTATTTTAAAACATTTGTCGATTGCGCTCATTGGTATAATATTTTCATAGACACCGATATCAAAATAGTTTTGGGAGAAAAAGAACCTTAACTTGCTGTTTTACGTATCTAAAATACAGCTGAGTCATCATTTTTAAGTATTCCCTAATTAGGTTTATTTGTTTTTTAATTAAAAGAAGATCCTCTATAGGTTTATTAAATAATAATGTTAATAAATTAGTCTTATATTCAGAATATATTCACTAAAATTAATGGATGTTGGGCAAATCATTATATTAGGAATAATTTCGCAGTTTGTGGAAAGACTTTAAATAGTAGCATATAAACCAAACATAGCCTACTGTTAATCAGCTACGAAAAAGTATACGATTTTGTTTGAGACTAGATGAAAACTGACTGTAGTAGAGTAGTGCATTAATATGTTTTCAAATAATTTTCAGTTCTTAATTGCTAAGATTCTATGTTTGTCAACTACTCATTAATCGTCTATTACAAAGTGTACCTCTCTTAAAGTCGTTAAAACATCAAATTAAGACAAATTTTGTTGTACTCTACCCTTCAATTTCATCATTATGTCGATGCTCCTTTTAATTTATTTGCTTCTTTTGAGATACACTCTCTCCACGGTCGAAGGCGTCTTCGTTCCCGATTCTAGTCACGCAGTATAGCTTCCGTAACGGAATGCGATTTCCCTTTCATTGTTTAAAAATATAGTATTTTAATTGAAAATGGCATCGGCCTATCAAGGTCGTTGCATTTTCTGATTTCTCCTTGCACGCTGCGTTCTCGGGACAATTTAATCCATATTGTACGCGAAAGCTTGCTTCGTAAATGATGGAAAGTTATGAATCGTTAGAATAACAATGGAAACTGTTCGTTTTTATTCGATTAATTTAAATTAATACCGTTCCACGCCACAGAACTGCATAGCAATTGCAGTGTTAATTTATATCAAACCCTAACGGATTTGTATACTAATTTATTAAAATGGTGAATCTATATTAATGATTAATAAATATTAAATACTGTTAATGGCATCTGTTATTTAGCCGACGTTGATTGCCGCTTACATAAACGTTCAAACGTTGAGCATTAACTGCATACGTTTATGTCCTGGAGCACCTTCAACCCAAGCAGTGTTACAGTTTAGAAGTTTAAATAGTTGCAATCTCTCATCTATAGAATTTCACTATAAAATATTTCATAAGTTTCGGACCATTGAAGATGAAAAGCTTGCTCGTTTCTTAGTAAATGCCTTCATACATAGTTTCCCTTCTCCGATCATCCTTTTATTGCTACAGGTTTTTCAAAGATAAAATTTTGAGGAAATCCTCTGGGTCCCATGAGATAAGCGAGGGATATGAAGGATTACAGAGTTGCGCCCCTGTATTTCCAACGCAGCTGTAACATCTTGGTTTGCGTTTGCAAAATATGCGTCCCTCGTGGATTGATTTTTTATCGTCGCGATCGATAATTTTAAACGTTTCAGGAGAACAACTAATAAAGGGAATATTCCGATAGACTTACTTAACTTTCCTATTTCGTGTTTGATTGTTGATTATCAAGCAACTTCTGATTTAATTGAAAAAGTTAAGAAAAATATGAAATTATAAAAACACAATATTTAAATCCTAAAATGCTATTTCAATTTGAATTTTTTAGGCCAATGAAGTTTATTTTCCTCGTTTTCTATCGACTGCTTTTGGGATTTCGGAAGACATGTCGTATATAAGTAGTGACTGTAGGAAATCAGAGAAATGCAGTATTAGTATTTTATTAAGGGAAACTATATGTTGCTTATAAATGAAAAGGGAGTCACTCCAAATAAAGATCGTCCATCTGCCTAAATGAACCCGGCTAAGTAAACAGCGCTTGAAATCGTAATTTTATTTGTATTATAAATTTCAGATGATTTCAGTCAATTTCTTCATTACCTGTTTTCGAATTTTCCGCGTCGGATTCCTTGTTAGAAGTTGCTTTGACCGAAAAAAACTCGAGATGCTTCTGTTTTATAGAGATTTAAATTATTTTATTGGATTCTGTCGTATTCAGGAAGGTAACGGAGGAGTTTCTTACCGAGCAGGTTTATTGTGCAAGTATAGAATTTCAAATCGAATTTTCGTATACAAT
Organism: Ladona fulva; assembly: GCA_000376725.2. NCBI lineage: Eukaryota > Metazoa > Arthropoda > Insecta > Odonata > Libellulidae > Ladona > Ladona fulva. The sequence continues at coordinate 312,071 of KZ308204.1, read as the reverse complement.
ATTATTAGACGGAAGTGAATTAGTTCTTTGGTTGCTCTGTAATTTTGTACAAGATCTCCGATTTGAATTTTGTCAGGTATGAAAATGTTCATGTATTTTGCAAATTGATTTATTTGAAATTAAATTCTTTTAATAATAAATATTGACTGCTAAAGGTAATGGTTTAATATTAAAGAAATATTTTACGGGAAATTCCTCAGGGTGGAACAGTTGTTTTTGAGTTTTATAATATTAATTGTCTTTAGATAATAATAAAAGTACTGGTATCAGCAGCCACGACCTACTTACTCCCAATGGCGTTACAATGGACGGATACACTTATGTTTTATTATAATTTTAAACGAATGAAGGTAACGTCTATGTATAAAATGAAATAGTAGTAATGAGCACTAGAGTTGCGATAACTATGTTACGATAATTAAACTACTTATAGACGATGATCTGAGCTGGAACGAAAAAATTGATGATAATTGCAAATTACCCGTATCTTTTCCGCTGTTATCATTCCGTTTCCTTCCGATCGCTTGTCAAAGGTGGTATGAATGGCATGACATTGGCATATAGACGTAATCATATGCAACATGTAATAAAGCGTAAGAATTAAGGACCACGAGAAAGATGTGCAGGAATAAAGGAAGCCAATGAAAATCGCTTTGGTTGGAAATAAGGCTATAGCTAACGGTTATTTTAATTGCCACGTTATAATAGTAGCCTATATTTTCCCAGCCATATGTCTCACTTTAGGATCGCGCTGTATAGTTTCACCGTTCCTCACGTTGGAAACGTGCACTAGGGTTTTCCTCGCACCGTCGCAAATGGATATTTTTAAAATTGCGTGTGGGCAGCTTTAAAAACTCGGTGGACCAGATGCAGCAGCTGCTTTTTTCCTCGCCACTCGACTTGCTCCGCTGGGGTGAACTCCGATCCTTGGCGGTGTTATCGCGTTTTCATTGATGAAAGCGTGGTCCCCGAAAAGCCTTGTGTTAACGCCCCCTTCCAAGTTGTCACCCCACCCCCACCTCCCTTGCCACGCCACTGCCTCTTTGCATCGCGTGTTCTTCCGCAGACGCTGCGTTGCCAACTCTAACCGTGAAGGTTAACCCTCTTTTACAATGATTTTTCGATTGTCGCACGGTTTTTTATTCCGTCTCAAGTTAAGTGACGTGGTCGGATTTTTTTCCGCGAAGGGTACTTAGCGACGGAAGATTTTTTCTCCTTATTTCGCTCTGGAATTTTTCTTCTCGACTACATTAGGTACGGGCGAGCTTTTTCGCTTTCTGGAGCTTCGCCTTTATCGTCTTGGGGAATGAATTAATTCTTGGACATTCTATCTATAGTAGGAATTGTGGGAGCAAAATTTTCCGCTCTACGAAAAATTGCTCGTGAATGAAAGGGAAATTTTGACCAGTAACAAAATCCTTTAGTTACGTTGGAAATTAAATTATTCGAAAAATTATTCCCTGCGAAAACGGTTTCTGAGTTGTTAGATTCGGCTTTAAAATTGTTTATGGGGCATCGAGTGCGTAGAAGTGTTATTGCTGTTAGCATACTAACCTAGCAGTCCCCTAGGGGATTCAAGGATACTCTAATGGTCGAATACTTATTTGGGTGTCTGTGTAGATAGTCATCCAATTGACATGGAATCACTTTCCCTTCTGCTATTACTTATAGTATTATCATTCGTAAAATCATTTACTGGTGAATGTGCATAATTTTTGTCTTAAGTATGTGATGTCTTATTTCTCCGTGATTGGTATCATTGCTATCGGAAAGGAACGCATTCCTTTGGGATGTTTTCAGACGAAGGCGTCAAGGATAAAAACCTTTCGTTAAGGATCAAAAAAATATATTTGTGGCTTCTGAGAAGCGCTTGGCTCTTATAACCTGTATTCGAGTCCATTTGCCTTCGAATCGTCCCGACAGGAGAATCTCAACGTTTGCCTAATTTGGCGCGATGAGGTCACACTATGAGGCTATTTGCGATGGAATTGCAACGATTGCTCGTAAAAACGATTAAAATATCACGGAATAAACATCAAACGAAAATTAATAAGGGGTTCTTTTATGCCATGAAGTTTAATAACCTAAGTTAATTTTTTATTCTGACTTTATGGTATTAGGAATATATTATGCATTAACACTGTATTATGTTAATTATTTCTCCTGTTTATTTAACTAGGTAGTTACTTGACTTGAAGGAATTCTTTTCTCTCTAGGGAAAGCAATCTTGCAACTTTAAGTTACCATTTACCTTGAGTTTCGATGGTGACACAGTGCTGCTGGTTTTCTCTTTGCATGTTGTTTTTATTATTCCCCCCTTTACTTTGTGCTGATTGTAAACACGTCATTTCGACTTACCTTAGTCTAAATATACATTATCCTTGACGATCCACCTTGCCATTTCCTTTTAGAAAGCAAGATTACAGATCAATGCAGTCTGAGAACCCGCATCGTCAGCTTAATAAACGCTTTCTCGTGGATGAATGTGCAATGACATTGCCGTCGATGACTTATCTCAATACTCTTCGTCACTTATTTCCATCAATTTCAACGGAAAGCATTATTCGAATGATGCGGATATGGCAGTTGTTTATGGGGAGAGACCGGTGGGGAAATTGTGAGGTTCAGAATCAACCCGACGTTATTTTAGCATTTATTTATTTTTTATTATATAGCATGAATTTGATGTTTTATTAATTTGAATTTCTCTTCGTTTTCTCTTCGTATATTTTGTGGTTCCGAATCGCTTTACATTTTTGTGAAGATCTTTGAATGGAGAAATGATTTACGACCCATGAAAAGTTTTTAGATTAATTGATATGTTATATTTTCCATTATTTTTTCTCGTCAGAGAACTCGGCATAATCTTGGCTACTCATCTCGTGTTTTTGGAGTTCTTCGGTCGTTACATTCGTATATTTCGATTCTCATTTTACTAGCGAGCTATCAACGTGATTCTTCTTCGGTGAACTTCTCCTGATCGCTCTCCGCTCTGTCTTCTGGACGACCCTAGCCGCAGATTTCTCCCGCGAGAGACTGTAATGTATATATAAAGGGAAGGGCGGAAGGCAAACATGGAACATCTGCTGAAAACGAGTAGGATCTCGTCTCGAAGTGTAAATGCCCTTCTCAACCATTTCTTTTCACGCAGAGCGATCGCATGAATTTCACCGTTACCAGCGTCGCGTTTGAAAATTTGAAAAGCCCTAGGTGAACGTTCAAAAGGTACTACAAAGTGGTCGTTATTGTAGTAAAACATGCCAAATAATCATCGGTGGTAGTCAATCTTTGGATTGATTTGTTGCAGCAGTCAAATTTCTTCTGTCAGTCATCTCATGCGCTCATAATTCATACCTCATGTAAATTATAAATAGTTTTATACTTACCATCACCTGCCTTTCGTAATGAGCCTAGGTCTTCCTCTATAATTTCTTCCGTCCACTACTATTTGATAAACTTAACTCTACCGTGCCTTAGTGTTCGTCCAGTTTTTTCCCTCCTTTTAATCAATGTTTTCCAGATATTTTTCTTTTCATTTCTGTACTGTTTCTGTGTACTGATATCTACGCCTTAGGTGTATAATCCGCATTCTCATTACCAATTCCAAGCAATAACTCTATCCTGAAATTTTCGTATAATTCTATGTGCGAAAGTTTAGTAACTGAACTACATTAAAGGAAATATTACTTGGAGACTATACTTGAATGCGAAAAGTTTTACGCACTTCAATTTCCGTCTTAATAAAGTAATTCAACCAACGTTTTTCGAGGAATGATTGTTTATAAGTACAGTGGAGTGATGTATCTCAGACCTGAGAAGTTTTTCGGAAATGATGTGACCCACTGTAACTTAAATATTTGGCACCTCTGCTCTACTTAGTAGTTTGGGGTGTGTTTAAAATCATATTTCTCTCCAGTTCAGGTCAGTTTTTAATTAACAGCGAATGTTTGCCTTATAGAATCAATCTCAATACCGGTTTCCCGTGATTATTCGTCATGTGGCGTTCGCGTGTAGACGGCACATCCGCCTGAGCTCCAGCCATAAGCACGACTCTATTTCAGTTTTACTTCAAGTTATGGTGACTGACATGACATCTCATGCTTCGTGAAATGGTTCAAAGCATACCGTTCGGTGGCACATTTTCCTTGCTACAGTGAGAAGTAACTCGTTAATGTCCTGCTTGTAAACCATGAGTGAGATTTGTGGTGAGGGTGGACGTGTTCCCTAGCGTATCGGACGTAGGGTACTCTCTTTACATCGATGGGTTTGCTCGCCTTCCCACGAATCTAGGCTTTTCGAGTACCTCTTTCCATTTTACACGTCTCTTGTGTTCATCCAATTATTGCACTTACGGAGCTGCGGAGCGACCGCAAGGATCGATTATTGACATCGATTCCGTGGTTTCCCATTGCTGTTTGATGACCGTGACAAAGTGGTACTTATATCGTGATTCGGTTCATAAACACTTTTTTTATAGTATGTATTCAGTGTTGATTCGGCAAATACAGCATGATCAACCTTGTTTTTTAAAATACAGTATATCCAAAATATAAACTACCTCATTTTATCCTGTTTGTTTTTCTATTTAGAAAGAGATGTATGTCAGTTTGTAAACGCGTTTGATTTCATGTAATGTTTCATTTCACCTCAAGCGCTCGTATTTAATGTTAAGCCAGAATAAAACGCATTTTTGTTTATAAAGAATTGCATTATATTTTTATTTCTTGTTTAATTTTTTAGATGGCCTGTGTTTTGAAAAATTTCATTGATCGTTATTGGAAATGATAAGATTTCTAATTTTCTCCCTCTTGTATTTTCTTCGTGTTTTATTCGATTTCAGTTGTTATAATTAATAAGGGAAAAGAAGGAAAGGAATACCAATAGGAAAAATTAAGGAAATAAAGGTTATCTTAGGCTCTGGAAGAATTCCAAAAGAAAGAATTATATTTTATTTTGCGTAATACATATGTTATGAGAAAGAATCCGTTATTGGCTTCACCAGGAAGTCACCACTTGGAAATCGATCGCAAAATATATTTGACACAATGATTAAAACAAATTTCCTCAAAAGAAAGGGATAAGACTATGTCCAGTGAAGATGAGTCGGAAGCTCCTTCAAACCCCATCAAAGTCACTATTAACTTTCCTCCATTGCTTAAGTGATTGCAAAAACATTTTCAGAGGTATGTTTCGGTAAACAAGCAGCCCACCTAATTTTATCAATTTAAAAGTTACATTTGTTACTCAACTTGTTTATGGAAAGTCATCCAATTGATAATGATTCTGTCAACAAACTCATTTAGATCACTGAGGATCATTACTATAAACCTTAATTTCTGAAAGGGGAATATCACACAGCTGAGAAGTGGCTCTATCGATGTCGCATGGTCTACGAAGAATTTTAATTTTCGGAGTAAATGAATAAATGTTTAACTTAATGGTTTATTTTATAATTTAGAAACAATAAGAAGGGGTTTAAAAGGATTTTGATGTTGTTATCTTTCACCTTATTAATTCCTGACACTACTTCGGGCAGTTCTTTGATAACCATATCATGTTCTTATTAGATCCATGTTGGCCTCCTTAATATCAGCAGATTTTGTTGATAAAGTTTCCCCAAAATATTCCCGTACCTTCTGGTAGGAGTATTGCTCCGAGAAGCGTCACTAAGCCGATGCTAAAAGTAACGTAATTTAAAAATACGCCCCAGCCTTTCCAAGGGAAATTCAGCTGTTTACGTATTATAAACTGCGCGAGCGAGCTTCTCTCCTCTTTCGCATATCTCCTGGAATCGAGTCGGTGCAGTTTTTTCAACTGCACCTTCCTACAGCTGCTCGTACGTTTGCCCAAACGTAAATTACATTCCTCTCACAACAGACTCCTCCCATAAAGCATGAGAAGCACTTGCTGCCACGCTGGAGTTGTTAATTGTTACAAAAGAAATTGAAGTAGAGAGTTTAATTTTTGAGTACCTAGTGACGACAATGAAATAAAGAACAGAAGTCACAAAATCCAGAAAACCACCAAATCCGTTTTTGGTGGTTTTCTGGATTTTGTGACTTCTGTTACACTTTGCCACCAGCGGCACTCCATTTATTCAATGAAATAAAGCGACACATAAGGAATTAACTCGTGGAAATTGTTTTGGGTAATTAATGCTAATGTTTTTTTCACTCTCGTCATGGAACACCTTCTGGAATACGAGCCTCTTACATTGTCTGATTTGTATTTTCTGTTTTCTTTTGATGTATGCTCTTATGTTACTTCTTGATTCGTTGGAGAAATGATTCTTTTTAAAATTTGGGACCTATATATTCTGGGCTTGACCAGTTTCGGCTCTATTACTCATCAATCATCAAAATACTTATCTTTCCGTTTTGGCCCTTTTGTTTTCCTGTCTCAGTTTCAAAGGTCGCACGTTTCAGTACTCATTGTAAGTTTGATATCGTATGTATTCTCCTCTAATTATATTACTACTAAAGGTAATTTCTAATCGCCCCGTAGTATCTCATCCTCTACAGTTGTCGTCAGGGCTTCGAACCGTGTTTTCTTCGTTCTTGTTTTCGCTCCGATTCAATGAAAAACTTGAATTTCGGTTTAGTTCCGGTTTTACTCCGTCTGCCAACGTCGAACCGGTTTCTTTCGCTCTGACCATTGGAATATAATACCATTCTAAAGGAAATTTAATGTGTACAATTTCTAACTAAATTTTAAATTTACGATATTAAAGGATTAAATATCAAAGTATTAGAACATATAAATTTAAATAAATTCGCTCGTTCAACATTTAATAAAGTCAGTTGCTAGGCGCTGTTACAGATTTTTTCCCCCGTTTACACTTAATTAAAATGCTATTGTTAGGAAGCGAAATTCGTCACTGAATAAATGAATGGTTTTCGGTTTCGGATCGGGTTCTACAACGTAATTTTTCGGTTCTGTTTTCACTCCGACAAAGGTACCTTTTTCTTTCGGTATCGGTTTTTTGTCGTTTCCGGTTCGGTATCCCGGTTGTCGTAGTGATATTAACTTAATTATTTCTTTCTGCACCGAAAATAATGGAAAATTTTCATAAGTACAGTTTTAGTCATTTCCACTTAAGCAATCGCCTCAAGCCTAATCAAGCAAAGCCTGAAGTTACTCCTTATTTCGTTACTGTGTACTTATCTTAGTTCTTTCTTCCTCTTCCCTTCACATCCATCCTTCTCTCCTTTGGCCTCCAACCTTCCATCCGCCCTATCTCTCCCCTTTCTCTCACGCTTCTTGACTTTTTTATCCAAGGTGCACTGCCTCCGTTCCCCTCGCGTCATGTTCCAATTTTAGCCGTTGTATTATTGTCATCTCTGGCTTTAATCCCTTCTGTGTGCGGTTATTTCTCCAGCCTCTCTTCTTCCGCGTTGGTTTGTTAAAGGGATGCCAGTTGTAACGTAGATCTTGGCTTGGATCAGGTTTCCTCGTGTCTCATCGTTCACTAGCGGAAGAAGCTGTTTCAGTCCTCTGGCTCATTGAAAAGTGGTCGTTTGGTGATCTGTGTAATTGATTATTAAAAATTAGTAATATTGGACCTTTAAAGTTCTTCCGTTGTCAGTGTGGCACGAATCGTTCCATATACAGGGCCGGCCCGAGGAGTATCGACGCCCAGCCTGGGATTTCTACAGCCGCTTATACCATATCGATAATTTGAAAATGTAATTTCTTAAGATTTTTTTTTAATTCCTAAGTATTTATTTCCACGAAAATGTTAATTACGATGGTGCTAATGTTTATTTTCTAATTATTATCACTTCATTATTAAATCTAAGAAAATGTATTGGTTAAAAGAAATCAAATGTGCTTTAAGGGTCTGCTATTATTATCAGTCATGCTCGATTCATTCTTGAAACTATTTATTACGAGTTAACTCTATAAACATTTCACCAGAGGAAATCCTAATGCGCTTATTTTTTTAATTTTTTGCGTATATACTTCCGGTAGCAATGAAATATCAATTCTTACGAAACTGTTAACCCGTGGCTCATCTTTGCAGTCACCCTCCCCAAATTATTGTATAACTGGTTTGTCTATCAAAAGATTATACACGGTGTCCGCGCCTCAAAACCTCCCTAGCATCATGTCCTCCCCGGGCTTGTTTCCTTAGAGAGACTAGTAATAACTAACAATTTTTATCGGTGTTGCTCATTGTCAGAAGAAAGCGACGAGAAGTTTTGGATTTTGTGATCACCATGGCGGTTTAGAGGTCACTGTTTAAACTTCTCGCGTACTCTGTCGCCTAAAAATAGATATTGTATTTTCGCGCGTCTCGAGCAACGAAAACGTACGATATTGCCAAAATTTTATCTCCGACTAGAAAATTACCATCCCTTCAGCACAAGGCTTACCTAATAACCTCACACTTTCTGGAATGAATTTGCTTGTTTTCCTTGTATACGGAGAGGTCCGAGTACATGCAGGGTTTTTGCGCGGGATTTTATTCAAAATTAAATTTATGACCTTAGATTGGATATACGGGTCTAATATAAAACCTTTACTGAGATTCTCTGATTTAAAATTTGTATGTTCTTATTTGGTAGTTAAAAGATTACCTTTTTCATTTCGTCCCATTTTTCTCAAAAAGAAAACATAACTCTTAGGGTTGAGGAGAAAAAACAAAGCCTTTAACTTTGTTGAAATAGAACTTCAGTCGCTGATAATGGTAGAGTCCTTATCTGCCTTCTGACAATCCTCAGAAAAACATTGAAGGAATAATTGATGGAAAATATTTCTAATAAAAAGTAAATTCTCTCAAATTTTTATTCTTCTAAATTTTTTTGACCTATTGATACAAAAACTGTTTTACAAAAATTTCTGTATCGCTCAAATCGTAATTTAAATATCGATATCTTCTTCCATTGAATAACTACGATTGAACTAACTAATGAAATTCAATTATACAATCGTATAATTGCATTTCATTACATTTTCCGATATTATTTTTCTTATTCTAGAGCGCGAAAATCACGGTGAATGTTGGTATTTCCCTGTAAAAATCGCAGTTATCTTATTTTTTAGGAAAAATTTGCATTGATTTTATATGTTATCAGATTATTATACCAGACTTCAGTAAAGTTGAATGACAATGAAAAGGAATAGAATATTTCAGTAAGCACATTGAGGCGTGCATCTTAAGGATGTACGAAAATTAAAGAAACCGGACCTGACCCATTCCTCTTCGAACCCATTTCTTCCACATCCTAGGCGGATGCTGCAAACAATTGAGTCAACACGCCCAACTGAAACGTTTGGAGCATTAGCCCGCGAAGTGGAAGATCTGGGATCGAGGCTAGTCACGTCTGTGATTTTTACATCCGTTTTATACTTTTGGTTTGGAGACAAACGAGTTCTATTATCCTAGTGAATATTTTGTAACTATAATTGCAGAATTCAAAAATTCCTCTTCTTAATAGTCCGACGTTCAGCTGTAAAGGAAACTTTTGTTTTGTTTAGAAAAGTGGAAATTACTTCATCACTAGAAAACTCACTCATGTAAACTTCGTGGGGGTCAATTTATAACTCATTCAAAAGTTCCCAAAGAGGAAAGGCATTTGAAGCAACCCTCGCACTCGACAAGGCATTTTCGGGCTCTCCGATAAATGGATAGGACGAGTCCCATCTTGTCAACTTCCTGCGAGACGGCGAGGTCAACGAATTTTTTGACCCCGCACTTGGGAGGCAGAATTGGGAGAGCATCACGAAACCCTTCATCGCCAAAGAAAGGGAGCATGACGTTGGCAAGGACTTACGCCACAGCTCACAGCATCTTCCCGCCCTCCTCGAGGCATATGTCGACGAATTTTCTCGAGATCCAGAATTAGCAGTCGATCGGTCCGTTCCTCGCGGGAGGCTAGGAAAGGGTTTGCAGGGATGCTGCGAGAGTTGCGAGGATCTCTGTGGAAGAAGATGAATACAGTTCGGATGATGGGAGTCGAAAGCTCCGAGGATGGTGGTTATTTGATAAGAGATAGATAAGCATCGTGGGTGCTAATTTATTTTTTTTTATGCAGCTAGATGCACCCTGAAAAGAAGCTAAAAAGTCGATGAAATTAGAAAAGATATCGCTAAAAAAGTGGTTAAAAATAAAGTAGCTTGAATTCGCATCTATAAATGGAGTGTCAGTTCAGAAATAACTACAAAATTAAACTTATAGTATGAATGTTATGTCCTATATCAACCAAAAGTAACGCTGTTTTAAGTTAAACATGTTATGTTAATAAGCAATGAGACACGCATGGTTCACATACTTAAATTTAGAGGCAGAAATGAAGGAGAAAAGTCAATGTTATGCTAAGGTCCAGTGTTATATGCTTAAAATGGACTTTAACTAATGTTGACTTTATGGCCCGGTATTATAATGGTTTGTTAGAGTTAAAGTGAAGATTATAATTAATCTCCTAGTTATACGATGAATTATCATGGTTATTAACCATCATCTTCACTTTAACACTAACAAAATATTATAATACTTGGTCTTAAAGTGAACATGCTTCATGGAGTACTAAATGTCGCTCATACGGAAAAAGTAGGTCGCTAAATGATTGGAAAAGTTCTTAGATTTTGCGTCTTGATCTCTAAATTGGCAACTATGGAAAGCAGGTTCTTAATGTTTCTTCCTTTAGGTCTGTGCTGTCCAAAGTAAAGCCCGGCTGCTAGAATGCGGATTGTTTTAGAATGCCTGAGAGTTTGAAATCGGCCGGCCTATCTTTCTGAAATGTTATAAATACTTTTCGACCTCAAGCGCTTGTATCTACAAATATAATAAGTGCAATATACTCGTATAAGAGAGAATTAAGACTATCCATTAGCCCGAGAGGAGATGAAGACCTCAATGAGAGTCACGGTAAAAAATGGTGTGCCATTTTAGTATAAATTCGCAGCAATACATTAAGCAAAAGAGAAATAATAGCTGCCCTGATGTAATAGAAAGAAAATATTTAGTTATGCATTTCATGATTACTTCGTTACATAAAGGCATCTGAGTTATATAAATTTCCTCAGTGCCATCTTCGTTAACTCTTCCGATGGACGAGGCTCTCAGGTAGTTCAGAAGTAGTCGTATTTAAGCAGTTCTTGGCAGCTTGCGTGGTTGATGGAATTCCCAATTTGGCACTCAAGTAAAATACGTTGGATGGAACTGGTTTAACCATTGCAACACTTCCAGTAAAGGGTACTTCTAGAAAGATATTTCATATGTATGATCAAGAATATCTTAATTTTAGTGCATAATGTTTATGTAATCATTAACCAAATCGAATCGAAATCATGTAGGATGCTTGGCTGCGAAAAATGCTGAAGATGGTGTATTCTTGATCGTATTTGTGGTGCTGACTCCCCTAATATATTTTTCCATACTTCTTCCTGTTTTCCGTTCGTTCTTATCATTTGACTGGTTTCCTTACGTCCGACTTCCGTCGACACATCTTTTTTTTTACATATTTCCTTTGTGTTAACTTAACAATTTTCTTATTTTATGAATGCACGAACATTTCAGATCGAATGAATAATTTGAATATAATTATAATCTTTCCGGTAGATATTCGATTTCAATATTTTTCCAAAAAGAACTCGAAAGTCTTGGTTTCTTATAGTTTTAAAAGTATCTTTTTTATTTTTCTAATTCTACATCTATATTTATACCGTGCAAGCCGCCTTTCGGCGTGTGGCAGTGGGTGCATGCACCATAACTCTGGCACTTTTTTTTTTCATTTTTCTGTCAGGGTTTTCAGACTTCTTCTTTAGTTTCTGGCTTTTATCATATTCACGTATACTTGTAATAAAAAGTAATTTACTTTTATATTTAAATGGAAAAGATGGAAATACATTTCGGTAGTATTTGTGACTTTTATAGCAGTGAATTCTTTGATCAAGCATTTTGTGCTTCTCCGAAAGTTTTTCTGCTTGGCGACGTCAGTGGAATACTGGCTTTTCCTCTAAAAATGCTGGTTTTCCCACAGCTCTTAGAGCCAAAAGTTTGTGGAAATTGATGATGCTCTTGATGTTTACCTACAGGAAAAATATATTTAGTTCCATGCCTAGAGTAGAGTTCCTCCCAAGAGTGTTTACGTCTATTTATTTAGGAATTACCCGTCGCGATTAGATCGTGGGACCCGGTGGCAACGGTTGGGACCCGGTGGCAACGGTTCCCCATCATCATATCATTATAGTATCATTATAGCCAAAATATAGGTAATCGATCCTCAGTTTTTTCTCAAGGCTGCTAAATAGGTATATTTAAAAAGTAAATTTTCAGTTTAAATAAAAAAGAAATAAATTTCTGATGCGTTATTTAAAAATTTCTCTTGAAAATTTCGTTCGGCCATCTACATTGATTTTTCGGGAATTCTGGAATGCTCATTTTTCGTTTATTTATTGATTATTCAGTCTTTGGTATGATGAAAAATGCCTTCAGTGGGTGGAGCAATTATTTCGACTAATCATTCGATTGATGTCTTTGTTAATGATGAGTACTGAATGTAGAGATACGATTAGAGTGATCGGAATTCGAGTTATTTCACAGAGGGACGGAAGAAGTCGATGGAAAATTAGTGACTGAAGTCGAAAGTACTGATAAACGGGATATCTTTGAGGGTTGTTTGGCAGTCGGAGCTTTACGAGCAGATTTAGGGGTTGAAAGGCAGGGGAGAATGAACGAGGACGGCGACCTGTCCGCCATTACACTAATGGTCGTTGCTTCCGAAAAAGAGTTCAATGATTTATTGCGATCCCCTCTAAACGAAATAGCTGAAGATGTTTGGTTAGCGCTAGATGCCGTCGGCGAGCGTCTTTAATTTTGCGAGGCAGTTGTGGATAATCGTGTCATTTAGTCTTATAATTAGACCAATTAAGGCAGGCACCGAACTTTTTCTCTGAAAGATTTACCAAACATTAGAAAGTGATTGATGCGTTAAAAATCTCCTTTGGGGAAACTTTGCAATGACAACTTTAAATCTTAGTTTTATGGCAATTGTATTTTCTTAAGATTCAGAACGTAACTCACTTTACGTTGTAATGTGTAATTGATAATGCGGAAACCCATTTTGTTTGTAATCGATGTTGTTGTTAATAATTACTTTCATACTCTTCGGAAAATTATTTATCAATTAAAATCCCTGAAATTCATCGTGCAAAATATAAAAAGAAGTCGTTATTTTTGGTGAATGGAAGAATTGCTATATTAACTGCAAAATCAGGGGTGGATTTATAAGTACTAGGCCCTAGCTGAGGAATCCATGTGAGAGGCCTCAATAAGACACTGCGTTGGAACTCTCAGTGACACACTTTTTAATTTTTTTGAAACAGCTCGTTCACGGATTTTCGTTTTTTACTTCAAGAAAGAACTGATTTATTTTGAGTGTTTCTGCATTGTATTTTTATAGAGCATATTACTTACCTTAGGCATCTATATAGTGTAATTTATGTCCATTGCGAATTGCTGTTGATGAAAATACAACTTAGAATTCAAAATTTTATTTATTTTGCCTCGGTTAAGTGACAGAATCTTCTGTCATATGTAATTATTTGTACTGTGTAAGAAAATGGAATTTTCTTTAGTTGAATCATAATGAAAGTCCGATTTAATATTTGCGCTACGGGACTCTGATAGACTAAACCGGCCCTTGGAAAGAGAATAGGGTTAAAAATATAATTATGACTTATTATTACCAACGATAGTACTATAACTTCTACCACTAAAATTAAAGTTAATAAATATAATATTTTTCGCTTTTTTCCTCTGTAAGGACAGTATGATTTAAAAGACGGTACCTTTTTCAAAATGGCGCAAGCTCAGATATCAAAACGTCGAATTTTTTTGGAATGTGAACTGAAAATCTCACGGAATCAGTTGCTCATTAGTTTTATTCCCTACTTCAATATCCTTCCATAGCCCAACTTGGCTCTCAGCTTTCTTCTTCTCAGTGGTGTCGTTCTCATACTTCTTTCATTTCTCCTCTTGAGGCTCTCTGCAGCATCCTTTATCTCTCCCCACCGCAGGAACTTTTCCCTTCTTTCTCTTGTCTTGAGACCCTCATTAATCCTCTTCGCTCCCAATATAGTCCGTAGAAATTCTCAAAAGGACCCACTCATCCCCTTTCCTTCCCTCTATCCTCTTTCCTGTTTTCAGTTATCAGTTCGATGGTGATTTTATGGGGACAAGGGAAGGTCCACGAATTGTGTATTCTTGGAGGATCTCTGATTTCCAACTTTAAGCCCATTTCTCCTGTGACAAACGACGTTAGTTTAGATTATGTGATGGAATTAAACGCTTTTCTTGCGGCGCTAAGCGTTCGATTAAAGACTCGTATTTTCGTGTCCAAATGTAATTCCCTTAAATACTGGGTGACGCGTTGCGATAATCTCGAGATTTATCCCGTTCTATCACCACAAACACAAATGAGAAAACTCTGAAAATACTTAGGATTATGAGACATCTAATAACTCGTGTTAGGAAAAAATTGAAACGGCTCTATAATTAAATGATTCAGTCTCTTACATCGTGTTCTTCATAACCGTTTGCCAGAGATTATAATTTAATCGTTTAATATTTTTACTTTTGTTGTTGCAAAAGGCAGCTGCATGAGTAGTATTTGTAAATATATGACCATTGCTATTTAATCAAACTGAATATTTAAGTTTAATTTTCGTAATTTTTGTTTGAACTATCTTCTTTTATCTATAATTTAGTAGGTGTATATGAAAATATATGTTGAAGTGTTGAAAATTGCTTTTTTTAAACAATTCTGATATAAAATGATTGATATGACGCATGCAAAAATATTAGTTCTCCTTAAATATAGATTTTCGTAAAATTGACGCAAATGCGCGATAAGTAGTTCGAATTCGCAAGTTCTGCGAAGGAAAAACAAGAGAGATATCGAATAATCTCCCTGACAAAGTCGTCTTAACCGTTCTGTTTGTCGAGAAGAAAGGAAGAGTTTACTTATATGCGATGAGAATTTATAAAAAGGAAAAGTTTAGTATTTCCCTTTGGAATTTCTTAAGAACAACTCTTTCTATAAAAGATTATAATAATATTGATTGCGTAAATTTAGCATCAGGATACCAGTGAGAATATGACATATCTGTGGAAAAAATTCTGGAAGTTCTCTCTGTGGAATTACAACACCAAGTCCGCTTCTTGAATGTTTACGCTCGGAATGTTGTGGAATTACAGACATTATGTCCGTAGATGTGGTACCTTATTAATTACGGACATCTACTTTCAGGATTAAATCCCTAAGCTCTAATTTAATTTTGTGTTTAATGTGTTTTTTCTTGGATTCTCCCACCCTTCCGTCTCCAAGCCCTCTCAGCAAAGTAAGAGGAATTCCCTCGTTAATTTTAAGATCCTCTAAGCAGCTAATTATAAATAAGCCCCCTTGAGGTCTTCTCCAATCGAAAAAAATCCGAAAAATAGAAACATATGGGCACAATTATTCCTTCTTCGGAACATTTGTCTTTTCTTTCATGGAGAAATCGTTACTTTGGACTGAAAGATGCCATTTTGCTTCCTTCATTCTGCTGCCGCAGATTTCATCAGAATGTTACGAATTTCAACTTCTTATACTTTAAGCTTGAACTTACATTTTTTTCGCTTTTCACTCAACTTTCAAGCTCGCAATTTTGATAATTAGTTTTGTAAAAGCTCTAATTCTTAATGAACTGGTTAATAAATATTGTATTCTGAGCAAAAATATGACTTTCAGCAGAATTGAGAGACGTTTCCTATTCCTTAGCGGCTTGAACGTTCAGTCGAATGGTTTCGTTAGACTTTCATAACCATAGAGGAAATCCTTGAGATGTTATCTTGTGGAGACATACGTAGATTAGCATAAGCCGCTCACTTATTTTCGAATGATTCTGTGAAACGACGTCGCCTTCCGCCTTCTCAAGAATTGCCGCAACGTCGCTCTAGACTGAAGTGGGGGGACTGCATGACAAATGCAGTAAAAGATCCAGAGAGAGAGTGAGTTCACAATTTCTTTCTTTTTCCTACTAAAAAAAACGTTCTAAGTATAATTTAGGGTGGATTTGATAGCATCTGCATCGACACTATCAATTTGAATCTTCTCTTAATATAATTGAAGATTTTTTCGCCGAAGAATCGTCTTAAATCTGTCTCGTTTGTTCTCGAGATCATCCGATCGAATTTCAATCGGATTATTTTATAATATTTTCAATTTTCGACCGTCCTTTAATACACAACATCAATACCAATTCCAACCGATGTTTATTCTCTGCTGGATCTGAATTTCCTTAAGGAAATAATTCCATCTGCTTTACTCGCGGTGTCCATGGACCAATGATGTGAAATGCAATCACTAAGTTCCAAGAAAAAGACATTAAATGGTCATCACCGTAGTTGAGAGTTAAAATATTCATATGCAGCTTTATTTTATAGAAGGCGAGACTGCTTTTATCGTGATTTTCATCACACACAGTAAAGTGATTAGAAAAAGTTGTTTGGTCGATATGAAAAGTAGTTTGGTAAACTCACAGTAACCAGATATTTGGAGGTTTCGAAATCCATTTCTGAGGCACGGAAATGATTGAATCCGGAACAAGTCTCGGGAAACCGGGATTTACGGGCACCATAAATACGATACAGTAGCTCCAAAATGATATTGTTGGTTTCCTGTGACATTTTCATAAACTCTTAGTTTGCGTCTCTTTCCGTCTGTTAGAATTGTTTCCAACTGATTCCCATTCTATTTGTAAACGTTTTCGTATTTGATTAAACGACGCTGTAGTGTAATTCCGTCAATCGCATTTTCCCGCTACATCATTACCTGAAACTTCTTTGAAAGAACGAATGTAAAAAAGTCCTTTTCCCATATTATCTACGCTCAGAGAATTTATATTTACTCCAATTGCAATCTTTCTTTAAACTGAGTAACCCGCAAAAGGCCTCTTTTCAGTTGAAATCGCAGCAGTAGTACTTTTAGTATAATAGCTTCCTGGTTCAATTCGAAATATCTATGTTTCCAGTCGTATTCAATCTGTTAACTTTATCCGTTATCATTCCAATTTTTATTCCCTCGGCTGTCACACCCATGATACCCTCTTACTCTCTCCCATAAACCGCACCTTAACCTTTCTCGTTATCCCTTCACCTTTAAAACTTCTAACTCCTCATTTGGATGATGTATACCCTTTCCAACCACATCGGCCGCCCCTTGCTCCCACGCTTCCCTCCGTTTCTCGTCCTCGTCTCGAAAAATTCGACCTTTTTTATTCCCTGACGTTCTCTCTATCCCTAAATTCGCCGCGCCTTACCTTCCGCTCCTATTCTTCGCCCGAGTCGGTGAAGTCGAAAATCTGGCTGAAATTATGTTGACTCGTAATCCCCAGTCCGCTCCTCCCTTTCCCTTTAAAGGACTTCGACTTCTTGGCATAACTTCCATTCTTTCTCGCCGTTCCCCGTTGTTTTCTTTGTACTTAATCTATCATTTCGTTCTATTCTCAATGCTTTTCTTTCGAGCGGAGTGACGATGCCATTCTCTAGCCTCTTCTTCCGCTCTTCATCGTGGAAATATTTTGGTGTGGAGGCGCAATATCCGAAATACCTCTCAACGTAGGTAGGGCCTCGTTTATCATTAAGCTGAGAGCCTCGATATCAGGTGATCTATCCGTAGTGTTAATAAAAATGATGATTTTAGGGCTAAATGGCTAAATTTTAGCCAAATGGGCTGCGCATTTGCCTTCGGTGAAAGCGGTGCCGGGTTCGATTCCCGGTGAGAGCCCATATGCGCAGAATGACCTTAGTTTTCGAAGCACTTTTAACAATAATAACAATAAGATGGTTTAACGATGAGTAAGTGATTGATATACACATTTGAAATGGTAAAAGTACGGAGGAAAATGTTTGGTTATTCTTACTTTATAGCTCTTTCGGACTCTATACACATGCATATTGAGTAATATCTTGTTTATCTTATAAATAAAGTTGAAAGTTTGTATGCGTGTGTGTATGTTCGTCTAAAACTCGATAACCAGAAGTTACACTACTTTATAACTTTAGAGAATGTTAATCCTTTATTTTATTTGTTTATTTCGGTTGTTATCTTCCCTGCGCAGATAATGGGCAATGTTTTATTTACCTAAATAAATTATTCGAGTCAAAGCGTTTTCACGAGGAATGCATGCAGGGTGTATTTCTTTTGGAAAATTAAATTAGAATGAATAGTTGTACGAAACCGAGACTAGCGCTAAAATAAGGGAAATGGAATGAATTTTTTTATTTTGGTCGTGGAATATTGCTTTCGACTCGATGTTGAGACTTTTGATAAAATACTCGAACGTATACAACCAGTCTCCTGACGACGAAGCCGATTTTTTAATCAGTTTACAATACATATAGGACATTGCTGTATTGTGTTTGTTCCATCAAAATGAATTGAAACGTAAATTTAGGGTCAAAATGAAACGTTAGAATTTTAAAAACTTTGATTGGCGGAAATAATAATTCGAAGCTGTTACATAGTATTATAAAATTATTGGAAAATTGGTCTCTAATCAAAATTCATGCTAAAATCTCAAATTTACCCTTCAGCTTATTTGTGTAAAATTAATATTAAAATAATAGAAAGTAAAAATAAAATAATTGTAAATATTCCTTCTTATCCTTACTCCCTTCACTCATTGAGTCGGCTGATGAATTTTGATTATTGGTGATGATGAATTTGGTTTTGGTACTAGTGTTTACGGTCGGATGCTCCCGCCAACCCATATAGGGAAAACAAATACACGACAATACACACACCCTAACCAGAAAAATCCGACTAGTCAAGACTCGAACTCGGGGCCTTGGGGTTGGTGCAGCATTCTAACCCCTTCGCCACCATGACCGGTTATAAAATAAAAGAAATTAATAAATATAAAATATCAGTATAATTGCACTCTCCTAATACTTGTCGTGTTGACGAATGGTGACTTCCTTTAAAATACATGAAACACTTATTGGCCAATATAGGAAAGAAAAGATAAAATTCGTTTCTTGAGTACGTAAGGGATTTTCTCATTCGCTTCATTAAAATTCAACACTTAAGTTAATGCAATTCAAAAATAGAAAACTCAGTAAATACTCCGGTGCCAATTTACTTCGGTCAGTCTCCCTAGATTTGCCGATGTAAGTATCAAAGTATTATGTAATATTAAAGCTTTCGGCAAGAGTTCCGCAGTATCGAGGAAATCTCGACGGCATTCATCCTCACATAAATTTCACGTTTTGTCTCTTTCTTATCTCGGCCTCCGTATCCTTTTCTCTCCTTTCTACCGTCTCCTCCCTCGTTTACCGTATGCAAATAACTCATCCTTGGAATTTTTATGTCAATGGAAAAATGTCATTCGCTAAAGGTGGAGTTGGAGACCCGAGGCGGAATTCTTTTTCCCTTTTCTTTTTGAATGGGATCCCTCGCAAATGTTACTTCTTCTTCATCGAGTCGCGAGATGTCTCTTCGCTCTCTCGCTCAAATGCTTTTCGACGTACGATATTTCGAGGGAAAATTTTTCTCGAGTCGACGAGGAAGTCGGCGGAAATGTTTGCAGTCTGAAAATATCCTTCCTCTATCTAGCAGTTGTCATCCGGTGGAGCAATGCCGACCTTTCTGCGTCAATCCTCGCTTCCCTTGCTTAGTCGTAATCTCGGCTCCATTCCGACGGAAGTTAATCATCCAGTTAAATGCTATCCTTTAAAGGAGGCTCTTTGCTTCTATGCAAAGAAACCTGTTCTCTCTCAATCTCTCCTTACCATCTCACAGGTTGCCTTCGTATAGGAGGCAATCTGCGGTACTCTTGCGGTACCAGTTTACTACGCGGTCCAGTTCACTGCAATGTTTCCTATCCTCTCCAGTCGAGCACCAACCCAAATTTCAGCAATGTTTAAAGATGCAACCAAATTGAACAATAACAATTGATAAAATTTGGATTTCATGCGGTGTTAATCGTTTGCCGAGCTCCACCGAATGGCATACTCTCACTCTCGTGTGAAACTTGTCTCCCTGTAAAAATGAAAGAATATGTATTTCTTCGTTTCTGCTATCATATCTTAATGAATGGAAATTTTTCATTTAGCCTTTGGTACGGGATAGGGAGAAATTTTTTTCATTTCCTGTCGTCTTTGTCTTGTTCGTGGCTGTCATAATATGAAAGCTACAGGTGTGTGAGTGGTGCTAAATAACGATAATCCTTTTGGTTAAACCTCATTTATTGCTACGACAAAAGGTTTTATTGGTTTATAGTACTGCTCAGACGTGGACGTTTTTCACTTTTAGTATTTTTTAAAGTGCTTCAGCAGCTAAAGTAAATCCGCATGCATGGGCCCCCACTTGTAGTCAAGCCCAGGACCGCTTTAAACAAAGCGTTTTTCCCTTATTTACTTCACTTGCACTACATGTACCATTGTAGATCCAAGCAAACTTATTAAAATTCGAAATATTTTCGAGGTAATGTCGCTCAGTCCTAAAATTCTTGTAGGATGGATATCGACGGAAAGATAAAGGTTTTCGCAATCAAATTAATCAATCTTTAAAGAATCAGATCGAATAAAAAGTAGTCATTTCATATCTATCGTTGGGGGAAAATAGTTAACTTCTTCGTTGAGATCGAGCGTAGATTATTCGAAATAAAACCTTTTAGAGACTTTATACGTCTATATCCGTAACTTCACAATGGTAGGATGATTCCACCGGACTCACTCCTGCGAAATGGATTATTTAAAAAAAAGAAGGAAATCCTTTTAAAACCTTTTAAATTTGAACAAACTGTCGGACCCTCCCGTCAGCTCTTTCCCATTAGTTTTTTGCTGCCGAATTACGCATTGGTAGCCGTTTCCCTCACCATCTCTCTCCGCCTTCTCATTCATCTCTCTTTGCCTTCTCATGCATATCTGACCTTGCCATTTCCTCCCACCCTCTCACTCACCGCACTCACTCGTGGGCGAGATCAATCGCATATAGACCTTTCATTCGGGCCCTCTTTAGCATATGAAGGCTAGCGCGCGGCGGGCTGGCTACACCACCTCGATTCCGCTTTAGACATATTATATATTTAATGAAATTGAGTCTGAAAAGTGCAAAGTAGAGAATCTGCACCATTACAGTCTGGATTTTCTCTCAATTTGCATTTTTCTAAACTTCTATATAACACCCTTATCTTCATTGGAGTTCTTTTGCTGTTTATACATCTTTCTATCTCAATATTTACTTTTCATCGAACATATTATTTTTCCTTTCCATTCATTGGAAAGGAAAAATAATATGTTCGTCGTGCACATTTTTGTTAATTTGAACTTTCTCTACTTAATTCATACATGAATTTTTCTTCCTTCTTTATTCACTCTCGTATTCCTTTTTGTTACTCAATAATAGTTTCCGGTTAAACGTAGGAGGGTACCATTAAGCTTCAATTCTTCCAAAATAAAGTTATGTACGTATTAATCACATTTTTACTTGGCTATGCGAAATTGTGTTTGCGTGTCCTCTGTGTACCGATTCATTCGAAATTGCTAGTCGATGTGAAAACTAGCTAGATACTTGGAATTATTGGGGTTAATTAATGATAAAGTACCCACAGGAATTTTATTTTTTCTGGAAGAATTTCAGATAAACCTAAATGATACTTTACCAGATACTTGTACTTTCCTTTATCTCTGTGGAAAGTGATCAACGCTACAAAAAACGTCCGTCCCAAACGTTCAAATCCATCAGTACCTAAGTAAATAAAAATACTAAGCACTTTTCCAAGGAAACTTTACTGCTCGATCGTTTTCGCAAGCACTTCTTTGGCAAAGTACCAAGTTTTTTTTCATTTAGTTATGTCTTTCCTCGGAGTAATGTCTTCCAGCATTGGTTTCATAATACATACTTTGTTCAAACACTTTCATATTTTGACCTATAGAGCTTTTGATATCCCTAATTGTTAGAAGTAGTAGACCAAAATTTGCGGATTACACAATGTTGGATATCAGGCCAAAACTCCTCCGCATCCATTCGGTCCGTTCCATTGTGAACGTTGAATCATGGTCGTGATGCTTATCCATGCACGCCGTAAAGAAAGTTCTCGGGAATGACTCATGAAATGGATTGAATATGAATAATCGATGATTCCTCTTCCCCAGTATCCCCATTCGTGTTACCGAAGAGTTATTTTACGACCGCCTGACCCCAATACCCGATACAATGACAGCCCTTTGAAGTTTCTAAATAATTGGCCTGATATCGGCTCTCCCCATCATCGCTGTCCAGGTCACATTCCTCTTCCGGAATCGGGCTTTGTGTGATGTAGTATCGCAGAGTTCTCTCGGTCGCGAACAACAGTTCCTGAAAAATTATTTGCGATTTGATCGATGTAGTGCGACGGACATGATAGCTGAATTGGATTTTATGTCATCAGTGTTTTCCTTCGTGAAAGTTATGTAAGGGAGGTAACAAAGCCAAGGCACGAAGGCCTATGTGACGCACGTGGTGGTGCAGGGACAGGAATGTGGAAAAACGTGTTCGTTAGATATCATTTAAATACATTTATCCTTGATCGCAAACGAGGCTTTTGTTTTGGTATTTTCTATTTTATTCCTATCATTGCAAAACTATGAGTCAGATCAAGTGAAATTCTGCTCAAGTGCCCAACGAAGCCGATAAATGATGAAATCGAAAAAGATACACATTTTAGTTCAACCGACCATGAATCTATGCATTTTAAATGTTTCAGTACATGCAAGATTTGTTATAAGTTTATTGGAATATAAATTTGAAGCATCTAGGAATGGATGAAACCAGATTTAATTAAAATACCAAGATGATGTCTCTTGCAGCCGTTTTACAAATTATTTTCATGGTTTCTGTCATGTAATGAAGTAAAGAGCGCTAAAAACTATAAAAAACAAAGTTAGGGAATTTATCCCGCCTGATGAAAATAAAAGAAAAGATTTTGGTTACTTTCCGAATTTTTTACTGCCGGCGAAGAAATTCGAAATAATATTCTGTAGTAGCATAGCAAGTGTTATTATAATGCTATAATAAATAACCTATTAGAAATACTTAATGGAGGATTTATTCATTTTTTCTTCTACGAATAAATCGGCAAGAAATAGAACCTTGGCGAATCATTTACATAATTTACATCTATAACAAGAACTCTAATGCAGTATTATTTAC
The DNA here is from genome assembly GCA_000376725.2 of Ladona fulva. Taxonomy (NCBI): domain Eukaryota; kingdom Metazoa; phylum Arthropoda; class Insecta; order Odonata; family Libellulidae; genus Ladona; species Ladona fulva. The sequence goes on along the minus strand of KZ308204.1, from coordinate 288,891 downwards.
ACTGGGAGTAAAGTTGTCTATTAGCAAATTTCCGTGGTATAAACAGTCTCCACATCCTTTTAGTATCCCATTCACTCATACAATTTTCTGTTGGCGGTTTTCATATTGAAAGATCTTTCAACTCTCTTCGTTTTCTGTTTCACAAATTACCTTTTATTCCTTTCCGTGACTCGTGTTATCTGCAAAAGTAAAAGTTTTCTTCCGCGATTTCCCTATCTCCGTTGAAGTTTCCTTCGGTAAATGTTCCGATTTTCTCTGCTGCTTTTGGTCCTCGTTTTCCTCCGCATTTTATCCCCTCTCTATTACCCGATAATCTCATTTCTCGCGAGTCTTCTCTCCCCTGTAACCCTTTCCTCCAATCTCTTATCCAATTTACTCTTCTTTTTCCCCGTCTAAGCTCTCACTCCTGATCATCGCAATTTACCAGTTCACTTCCTTCTCTCGGGAATATTCAATTCCTCATTTTGGCGGTCTATGCGTCGCTTTATCAAATCATTTCTAAAACGTTTTCATAAGTTTGTTGTAAACATCTCTCGATCCGACCTCAGTGATACGATTCTCATCTCCTCTCAAATCACATCGGCGTCTTAATTAAATGAAGATTTTATTTAATTCTTGATCTCCAGAAAATATGCCGATTTAGCTCGATTTCGTCTCCTTTTCATGATGACAAATGACAAAAAAATGGAAAATCTTACTCACTTTTTGAGTTGTTACTAATTTATTTTCTTCATACTTGACGTACCTGTTTGGGAATTACTTCCGGTAAATCTAATGAATTGTTAAGTTTACCTCTAAGTAACTTAAGGTTGCCTTTACAGAATCATTGATGCGAAAAGTGCAGTAGTAGATAGACTGATGGTTTACAGATTTTATGTTGTATCAGATAAAAAAGCGATTCTTGTTAGTAAGCAGTAGCGCATATCATGATCGTTGTGATAAACGAAGCGTTAGTATGAAAATCACGATCAGTCACGGTCTTTTGCTGGGGCAAATGCGTTTGTTTTGGAATAAATGGAATGTAAGTTTTTGTACCAATAGCTTCCAAATCACAGCCATTGACGTTTTCTTCCTCATGAAGTCTAAGATTTTCTTAATGGAAAGTCGAGTGCTCGTATATTTTAACACACATTCTTTTAATTCAGAACATTACCTTTTGCCTTCCCTGAATTTGTTAGGATGATCTTATTTGCCTAAAAGTTACCGAAAATCTTCAAGTTATAAATTAAAGATTTTGCTCGCATTGTGGATTTAACAGAGCTGATAATTGATGACGTCTTCCAGCAGTAGGTTGCTATTCTAATCCTCGGAGATAAATCAATCGAAATTCATTTCCTTGACTATTTTTCGTAGAAGCGTCTCTACGTGAGGGAAACCCCGTCTCTCTGGCCGTTATTTTGCCGTTGGCTTCAATCTTCCATTGGTTCTATCTGAAGACGGATTTCCGTCTAATTTCTGTCAATTAAGCTGTCATTTTACCTTTCGATTAAAGCTCGTTTTTAAGAGCGAAATTTCCTGTTTATTCTTCCTTCTCTTACTTTTCTCATTAAACTAGACAAATTGATATTTGATTGAATTAACTTGGTAGCTTTTCTCTATTTCTGCATAACAGAGATTTGTTGAAAAACTCCAAATACGAGATTAAATTAATATTAATTTCGGTAATATTTTTCATAGATGCGTTTACGTCTTATTTTTCATCTAATTCCACATATAATTAATACTTTATTTTATAAATTTTTGTAAAGTTTTGTGGTCAGTTGAAAATAGTGGCTTTAAATCTGTGTGAAAGGGATAGTTTGCTGCCTATAAAACAGTAATGTCCCTTGTAAAATCTAGGAATCCATCCTCATTTGTGAAATCCTACGATGAACTAAATGAAGTGATTTTTAAAAGAATCTAAGTCACCATGGGTATTTCTTTATGGCATAAATTAAGTTGAAATTGAAACCAAATTTGATTTTTCTCTTTTAGTTGATGGGCAATCTATATATTTTGTATGTCAATAAGAATTGTAAATTTGCCCTTAAAAATTTTACTATAATTTATTAGAACCTTTCTCTATTNGAATATTTGTCTTTATATAGGAAAATATTTGTTTTTAATTTTATACACAATGCAAATATGACAAAAGCTTTTTGAGTGTAATATATTCCATTAAGTTTAAACCGAAAAGAATAAAATATCAGTCAATGCCCATCTTTAGTAGCATTAAATACCTCTTCACACTTCTAAAAATGAAATCTCAGTTTCACCAACCTCAATAAAAGCATCCTGAAAATTGATATTCAAAGTAAAAAAGTCCTATCTTTGAAGTACTCAGTTGACAGCCTTATGTTGAGAAAAGTGAGTTAAGTGAGGCTAATAGTGTGAAATATGGAGAGATGAGCTATCATTTTGTCTTTTCTTATTCTGTCATTGCTTTTATTTTTGCAAATGAGGCGTGAAGATAAGACCAATTTCAGGAAGTGGTTAGGGGTTTTTCCATGATTAACTTCCATTCTTTTGGACAGAAAAAAAATAATGTAAGCCAATGCCAATCTTAGGATAGTGATAGTTTGACTGTATGGTTATTAATATGCTATGTCTATTTGGCTGATCATCATTAACTGTTGTAAGTTTTAACAGTTTAATCAGCAATTAGTTAGTGTTATCATGAAAAATATGTGGTAAAAATTTGAATAATCAATTTTCATGGGATGCCACACTTTAAGAAAAGTTACTTATCCAAATTTATTTGAGTGTATTTCTGAGGACATTTTTAAAAGAGTTGTGACAATAAAAATAATAAATTTTTACTTGTATACTTGGCACAGCCTCTATAGTCTCTAGAGAGAGAGAGAGAGAGAGAGATAAATGCCTTAGGAATATTTCTCTTTACTTTTATTAAACACTCATTTAATTTACCTCACTGATAAAGACTTAACAGCACAAATTATAATGAGAAAATCATCCATTGCTTATATTATTAAACCACTAAATCATTGATCCATGTTTTTTTCATTAAGGTTCCTAATGAGAATAGGTTGATGATTTCTCATCTTTGAGTAACCTTTCAATCTCAGAAATTTAAGAGAATAATTTAAAACTTATCCCTGTTGAATTATATCACAATTTCAGTCTCTTATCAGTATTTATTTGAAAGCAGCTTAGGAAGCGTTAGGCTTCTTGCTGTGCTTTACTATATATACTCCAATTTTTTACAGAACTCAGATTATTGCGGCTACCGATTGGATCACCACTTGAATAAAAAGACTTTTCTTTGTGAAACTAAAAACTGAACTATGTAATGTAGTTTGCCATTGGTCTATAGATACATTATTGATTTAAATGTCATCAATAACCAAGTCAGTGCTCAATATGAAATCAGGAAAGAAACGGCATTTTAATTATTGAGCTTGTGTTAAGTGACCTTTATTGTTAGCAAGACTGTTATTGTCAGCATTGTAGAGTAGTCTGAGAAAGAATAATGTTAACCAAATAGTCCCCAAAGGACAATTGCTAGCTGTTCAACTGAATTTTGTCAAAATTCAGAGATGGAGTCGCTAGTATTTAAGAAAGGAGGAATATTTATTCCTATGGCACCAACCATTCATTGCAACACTTGCAAAGAGAAGAGGAATAGACGGCTGTCAAGGCATGAAGAAGAAAAAGGGGAAGAGGAAGAAAAGGAGGGCAGGTCCAAGAGGTTAGATATCATGCTAATGTACAGTGTCCTTTGGTTCCTATCTGCTTGCTACACTTTAATTAAATTTAGTGATATTTTGTTGCCATCACTTTCAATGTTCTCCAAAAGGTTCTTTGATTATCTTGATTTCTATGAATGTTTTGAATTTCCAGTGATGCCCATAGTTATAATTATTATTGCCTCAATATCTGATAATCTGTAAAAGCAGAGAAATATACCTGCTGAATTTCATTGTAATTTTGTTATTGTAGTAGTAATTTTGATCAAAATTTCCTTCATGTTTGGTACAACTTGTATTTGGTTATCTTCTTCAGCTTTTCTCAATTGAGTGTTATCATGAATGGTTAATCTCATAGTAGTTTAAATTAGGATTTGTTTCCATGCACTGAATTATCTTTGCATTGGGATTTTTAAGGAAATATATTTTTTTTGCCAACCGACTTCTTTTTCCACCTATCCATCCTTGTATGGAATTTTTGCTATTTTTCATTACTGATCTCGTTTTTTCTACTTTTTTTAGTGAGTTGAAGAAATTATCAGAAGAGAGTTTGACACGCCAACCAGAGGAAGTTTTTGATATAATATGCAAACTTGGAGAAGGGTAAGTGCAGTTTGTTTGGATAATGTTTCAAAAATGCAATGAAATCAAATCCAGAATAATTTTTTGTACCTGGGGAATTCAAGCTCTGTTAAATTACAGTTTTAGAATTGCTACTGTGAAGATTTTTCAATAATTTTTCTTGGTGATGAAATAATTTTGGGCTATGTATTTCTTTTTTTTTGTGGCATTAACAGCAAATTTTTGTTTGAGTATTAATCCTACTGATTTTGTCTCTAAATTATCTCAGGTCAATTCTTATCGATAGTTTTCCTTTCAGAACTATCTTACATTAGCAAAGAATACATATTGCTAATTTTATTTGAATGAAAGACAATAATATTTGCTTAGAAGTATTATTACTTGCTCCATATTTCATCTTTAAATACATAACCAGATGATGTTTTTCTTAAAAAATTGAAGTGTATAAAATACTTCTATTCAACTTTAAAAAAATAATTCATTTGAATTAAATAAATATAAATACTGTAATGCTACTAATTTGGAATATCCCAATAATTCTATTTTTTGGGTGCTGGTAAATTTTTGCCCAGTTTGTTACCAATCAAATCTTGAACTAGGCTTTCTACAGTGTTCCTTAAAATTATCTCAAAAGAAATTTAATTTTTTTAGGTTTTATCTTTCATTTGTATAAATGTATGAGGAAAATTATTGTCATAAATATTATCAAAATTGTATGATATGGAAATATTTTGCTAAGAGGCTTGAGTTCATATGAGACATCTTAATGCCAAGGCATACTTGTTGAGAAGCTGCCAGAGAATAATTATTAATTCTGTTTTGCTGTCTTCAAGAGAATTTATTCTATTTATTTAGCTCCATAAATATTTCCCTTTGAAAAATGCTGCAAAAATCTGATCTTTAAACATGGGTTATTCACACACTGAATTGTGTGTCAAAATTAAGGCATTTGTCTTGTCTTCTCTTCATGCAAGTTGATTGCCTGAAGAGAAATGAGTAATGTTATCTTGGATCAGTGTTAATAAAAAAAACAAATTTCTCTCTGAACTATTCCACATAAATTTTAATCCATTATTATTAAGTATGAATATGTTTGTTCTACCTTCATGTCTTGTTCCGTTGAGGTTTTCTTTTAAAATTTATAATGTTTTAAGCACATAAACACTTCTCTTGGTGCATATTTTTCTGTTACTAAGTCTTTACAACTTTACTGATTGTTTAAAGATTCTTCAAAATTGATTTTAGGTTTCAGTTTAACTTTTAGTAGTGAACTATTGTCTCCTAAGAGCACATGTGATAGTGGAAACAATGTTACTTATGGTAGGCCTAAGTTTCATGTCAGAGTTTTCCATTCAGTTTTATTGCTCTTCATTTCTAAATGTGAAAATAATACATCCATTTGAAAGCTAGAATAATTCACATGAAAGTAAAACCTAGTTATAGATTAGATAATTTGCCTAAATCTAATTTTAATTCGTTTGGTCCCATCTTGTAATTTTGTGAATGCCTT
>KZ308204.1:234636-282481 GCA_000376725.2 Ladona fulva | reverse complement strand
AATTAAATCTAAATAAAAAAGTAGCGTACATGTTAAACACAGCATTTCTGCCCTAAATGTTTGGAAAAATAGTGCTTATTATATGTTAATAAATAAGGTATATTGCTCTTTCTATTTATTCATCTCATGATAAACCATCTCTCAGAATATATTTTTAACAAGGAAAATTTAAAAAAAGATTTCCAAAATCCTATCTGTCCATTAATTCACTAAATGCAATGTATTTAAGCAATTATCCAAGTATCAGTTAACAGTATTAAAAGATAGAGAAAATTATTTTCTACCAATGAAAGGTGTGCTGATTATTTTAAAAATAGCCATAAAAAATGAACTTTTTCAGATTGTGATGGAATATTGTGGTGCTGGCTCAGTGTCAGACATAATGAGGTTACGGAAAAAGACTTTGACGGAGGATGAAATTGCTGCTATTTTGTCTGATACTTTGAAAGGATTGGAGTATCTTCATTTGCGCCGCAAGATTCATAGAGATATAAAGGCTGGAAACATACTGTTAAATACTGAAGGCCATGCCAAATTGGCAGATTTTGGAGTGGCTGGACAATTAACGGTAAATCAGTGATTGTTATTTGTCAGTTATTTGCCATTTACTGCATATATTACATAATAGTATTTTAATTTCCCTGGAAAAATCACCATACACAAATTTGTAGGGGTTGACTTTTAAATTAATTTCAAGAAAAATATCTGAGGTTGATATATGCATTACACTCACTTATGTTAATAATCTACTGATTATCATGTGACTGAGTGTCTTACAGATAGTCAGGGTAATCTGAAAAGTGTCTGGTCAGGGTAAGCTAAAAATCTAAATGTTAGACTTAAATCTAGTCAACTCTCTTATATCTGAAACTAGCTGAGGTATCCTTTTTAAATCTTATGTGTATTAAATTGTATAATGCAAAGCTCCAAGTTAAAACCATACTATCTTAAAACTTGGCACTTGAGAACATTTATTTGGAAGAGAAAACAAGTTGCAATTGGAATGAATGTACTAGGACTTGGACGATGTATGTTATGAACTGAATTTTATGGAATATTGTGGGGGTTATATGAGATTGACTTATGCAGAAGTGTATGTGGTAATAATATTTCTTTCCTCTAAACTAAGCATGCTCATTACTTTCAATAGGAATATTCTTAAGTTATCTTCATAGTGCAAATGATGTTATGTTGTGCAAGATTTGTTTCAAAAATTATTATCAGTATTAATTAGAGCAATACTCTTTGTTATAATTTTATCTCAAAATCCAAAGAGAAGCAAATGTATAGGAAGTCTGTGGGACTGGGAGTCACTTTTAATCACTTTGATTTTCCAGACATATTTCTTTAGGTATCATTTCTTACCACTGTCACACACCAAAAGGTTGATTGCAGGATGTTAATGTAGATGTAGATTTATATCATCATTCACCTATGTTGTGTTATTTAAAATATTGTTGTAATTAATTCTTTATTGTTTTATCAGTATATTTTTTTCCTGTATCAATCATTAATACCTAGTAAAATTATTTCTGTAGGATACAATGGCGAAAAGAAACACTGTGATTGGTACACCATTTTGGATGGCACCTGAGGTCATTCAAGAGATTGGCTATGACTGTGTAGCTGATATATGGAGCTTAGGTAAAGATGATTGGTGAAACTTAATGTTCATGGTAGTGATACTGATGACCTGTTTATGGTTAAATAATTGTGGAAATATTATCTAAGTTATAGAATGCTGCATTATCCAGTATTTTAACTCTATGCAATCAGTTTCCATTTCCTTAATAACTGGGGTTAATATTCTTAAAGCATACTGATTCACAACTTCCCACTAGTATATGTTAGTGCCAGTGACAGATTTTTATTCCGAGCAATTTTTTAAAAATAAATATTCTAGTCACTTTTCCTGAATTTTTTAAAATGCTGTTTCATTACATGTTATCTTCAACAAGAACTTTCTCTTTGATAACATCGAATATCATTAATTTATTTCTCCTCATATGCTACTTTTCTCCATTTTCAGGAATCACTGCCCTTGAAATGGCTGAAGGAAAGCCTCCATATGGGGATATCCATCCTATGCGTGCTATTTTCATGATACCTACGAAACCTCCTCCATCATTTCGGGAGCCCGACAGGTGGTCTCCTGAACTGATAGATTTTGTCTCGAGATGTCTTGTGAAGAATCCAGAGGAAAGGGCACCAGCTTCAGAGCTGTTGCGCCATGAGTTTGTCAGAGATGCAAGGCCTCCTGCTGTGCTCACAAAAATGATAGCAGAAGCCAGAGAAATTAGAGAGAGTCAAGTTGCAGCTGCAGCAGCTGCTGCTGCCAATGCTGGTGGTCACAGGATTGCTGATGATTCGGTAATAAGACTTAATGGAATTACTGTGGTCTGTCTTTGATAGAAAATGGCTGCGGAGTCCTTTTTGTCAAATGCATTGTTTTTATGTTTATTCAAAATAACAATACTGGGAATCTCTCAGAGCAACCTAGAATGTGTGTGTTACAAAGTGCAACTTCTTTTTAAAGAATGATTTAGTACTTGCTACTTATTTTTTAAGAAGAAATGATCTAAACTTTTCATTTTAGCCTGAAGAGTTTCTCTGGATATAAACTATAATAGAAAAATTTTTGTTATCTTTATAAAAGATAAATTTCTGTTAAGTAAGTCACAAAATCTTTTGAGGGCCCTTAGGTCAACATGCTTCTTATTAGGGTATTAGAATTACTATTCAATTACACACGGTAAGTGCAACATATCTTTTCTTGATGGTGCATTTAGATGTATCATAATTACTATGAAACTTTAGAGAATTGAAGCCCTCTTTCAACAGACATATAGTTTCAGTGCATCAAAAGAGTGGGATTAATAAGAAATATATCCAAAAAGGAATCATTAGTATATTTATTTCTTTAACCCTCCGTTACTCGTGCGAATTTTTGTTACGTCGTTACTCGCGCGGGGTGCTCCTGACACCCCACGGCAATCTTTTGTGTTATGGGTTGTTCTAACTATATTTCTCATTAATTTGGAAAAACAGTATATTTTGACAACATTTTCATTATTTTTCCAATTAAAAAATTATCATATGGTTTTTTAAAGACAAATTTCTTGGCTTACAAGGAACATTAACGGACTGTTACCGCCCGATTTAATTCAAACTCGGTAGGTTCATAGTTTATGGTGAAAAAATAAGATTTGTGAAATTATACGTTCCCTCGTGACCTAGGAGCCGAGATATTCGAGGTCAGAAATTGTAAACGGAACACCCGGGCCCCTCACTGTGACGTCACACTCCCTGGCGGGAATACCGGGCGCGAATCCCGATAAGCTCTCCACTCCACCGCGAAAACGTCTCGCATGGGGCATTCGAAGGAAATTATATATGGACGGGACGACACTTGGAGAATTGAACTCTTCATGCGTGGCACAGAATATACTCTGTGACCATGGTATACGCAGAAACTAGAATTTTTGGTGGTTGTGGCATCTCAAACCCTTCCCAGGTACTGTCTTAAATATTCCTGCAGTATAATGATAGTTTTTAAGCCGCTGACGGAAGGGTACCGGGAATGGACAAGGGCTGGCATAGAAGATTTCGTTCATTTCTAGTTTGCTTCACGGAAAACCTCGGACACCCACGCTTACACTCGTTGCTGTAGAAACTCACTGCAGATAACTTTCGGTCAATNCACGCATCTACCACTGCTTTCCTTCCTCCGTTTCTCAACCGTCTCACCACTCGAAGATTCACCATACGCCTCCACCTTTCTTTTTATCTCCTTCGGAAACATTCTCATGGATGCTCCTTTCTTCATAAATGCTTTCGTCAATTCCCTAGCAACCTCTCGTAGGAATTTTGACCAATGCATGGCATTTTTTTCATTTACTTCGTTATTTATAATGAATGAATTTACTCTAGCAACATTCAACAAATGAAAAAATACAGTCAATGGCCATCTCCTAGTGTTCCTTGATGTGCTATATGTTCCACACATTTTATCCATTTTATCTACATCTCCCTTTGTTGCACTGTAAAATGTTACTATCACTGTTTTTTTCTTATTTCCGGTTGACACGTCTATGCTCTTTCGGCTGTGCATTTTTTACAATAATATCATGTTTTTTCCTTTCTTGGGTACGTAAAATGACCATTGTATGGTCATTTAATCTCTAAAGGCAAACAGACTACTAGACTCCTCCCTGTTTTTCGTGCAGACCATCTGCAGTGGCAATTCCCTTTTATTTTTATTTATGGTTCCGACCAGGGTCAATTTACTTTGAAGTAAATCCTCCGTCAATGACACACTTGTGAACCAATTGTCCACAGTCACATTTCGACACGTCCCAAGGATGGGTTCAACCATACGTTTGACTACCTCACCAGGGCTATTATTTACTTCGTAAAGCCCATTAGGCTGTTTTCCAGCATAAATTTCCAAGTTGGAAGTGTAGAAATTTCTTGCATCTACCAATGCAAATATTTTAATTCCGTACCTGGCTGGCTTATTACGAAGATATTGTCTAAAAGGACATCGTCCTCGAAAGCCAAGAAGCTGCTCATCTACAGTAACAAATTCTGATATGGTATAAGAATTTTTTAAGTTTTCTATAACCATATCAAAAAATTTATGTATTGGGGCTAATTTGTCAATCAATTTCTTCTCAACTTGAATATTTATGTCGTCAAATCTCAGGCATTGTCAAAGAAATATAAATCTCTGATAATTCATGGAAGCAATGAATATCTCAACACCTAAACCATTTTTATCCCACATGTCCTTTATATTCTGCAGTCCAGACCTATTTATCCCTGCGTAAAGTAATAGCCTGACCAAAAATTCAACTTCGATTTTGTCGGTGAGTTTTGCATCCCTGTCATGTAAAAATCGCGACTGAATTTTGCGAATTTGTACATTAGTACAATCAACTATCGTATATATCACTTTTCTATCAAACAGTAGTCGAAAAAAATCAATAGGCGACTTGGCATCCTCTTTACTGCCTTTGACACCCGGTTTTTCAGAAATAATATTCCACTTTGGGTTTCTCACGTTAGGGCGTGGTTCGTTTTTCCTCCACTTTGTTTTCTTGTCCTTTCCGACAAAATACTGCCCATTGTCATCACCAAAATTAACCTCAGAATCACTGACCTCCTGCTCACTATCAGTGTTATGCTCCGACGATCGAATAGAATCATCCGAAGAGAAATCTTCAGCGTCCAAAATCTCTTCCTCATACGACTACTCAAAATGTTGAATAATCTTCTCCCGTTCTTTCTCAAACTTCTTTGCCATTCTTGGTAATAATAGCCTATTGTAATTATAATTTCTTTTGTAAATAATTTTCAGTATTAGAATACTTTATTTACTAAAAACCATAAGGAGAAATAGTACATACCTTACAACAATGTGGATTTTTTGAACTGTCAAATTCGGAAATAAATTACGGAAAATGTTTGAATAAAATGAAAGTATAACTCAAATATATTAAGAATAAACAGTTATCTAGAACACTGAAGAAGAAATCTCAACGCTTATACAAAAAAACTATATAAACGCCTCAATATAAGTATTCTGGCAATCTGCTGCGTGGCACTGTTACACAAAAAAAACGTCTTCACTCTAACAAATAACAAGGAAAACGGCGGATTTTTTGGGAAATGACAGAAAACACACACCATTCCAGCTACTGAAAAGAAGAGGTCATAAACGGCAACACCAACGAAGCTTCGCCTTAAAAGAGATGCTGGGGTGTCCACAACACCCCGTGCGATTAACGGAGGGTTAACAAGAGAGGTTTCTGAGACAATTTTTTATTTTCAGGATGATGAAGACATTGGCAGTAGGACAATGGTACAATACAGTGGAACATTGGTTCCAACTCCAGACACTCCTGGAGATGGAGCTAATGCAGGGGATGCTGGAGCCTTCACCAGCAGCAACGATTTAGTTGATGGAGGCACAATGATTGCTCATGATACTGGAACTTTAGTGGCCACAGCCCTGGATACAATGGTGATCAACAGTGATGATAGTGAAGGAGATGGTGATAAGACACTTGCACGTAGTTCAAGAGAAGGGCATGGAGATGGGGAAGTTGAGGAAGGAGAAGAGGAATCAACCATGAAAAGTAAGTCTGATAGGGATTGTGGAAGTGAAATGGCTGTTTATGTAACATAAAATAATTTGCATATTTATTTTCTTTTGTTTTGCACACATTCGAACAAATGATTATCTATATGTTATTCCATTTACTGTTATTTTGGGGTTGATATCTTAAATTTATGAATCTTTTAAGCCCGGTATCATAACGTATACTTAAAATGGACATTAACTAATTTTCACTTTAGGGTCTGGTATTATAATGTTTAGATAGAGTTAAAGTGAAGATTAATATTAATCTCCTATGTATATGATAAATTGTTGTAGTAGTAGTAGTGGTATTGATAAAAGTGCTTCAACAGCTGAGATCATTTCATGCATAGACCCCCACCTGGAACCAAATCTAGGACCGCTTTCACCAAAGTTGAACACATTGCCCACTTGGCTACCCAAGAGGCTATGTGATAAATTGGCTTGGATATTTGCCATTATCTTCACTGTAACTCTTAAAAAAAAAATACCCTGCCATATTCCAAAAGGTGACTTGCAGGGTACTAACTTAGACAAAAACAATATGATACTGGGCCACAAAGTGAGCATTAGTTAAATTCCATTTTGAGTTGCATTTTTTTACTGGGCCTTATTGTCCTAAAGTTGTTACCTGAAAGATGGCTCACATCATGTTCCAACTCTGAAGATATTTTAAAGTGGTTAGTGGTAATGGAGGATAAAAATGTATAAAATCTCAATGTTGTAATCATTTTTGCCATAGGATTGTTGTTAGTGAACTGAAATATATTTGTTACATCCCATATACATGAGATGTCAATTCATATAAAATTTCATTTACAAATGCTACCCCAATTATCTCTTTCATTCATTTTCAACCAGCTTTACACCAATCTATAATAGTTGTTTCATCCTTTTATATAGAGTTATTGTTAAGATCTCTGATAGAATTTCAATCTTTGTGGCTCAGGAATTAATAAATGAATGAGTAACATTAAAGCTTAGTTATAAGTCATTCATAAAGCAATTAAAACGGTCATTTGAATTAAGGTAAGAATTGTTATTTTCTGTTAAAATTATAGGACACTCTCTACAACTCATGTCATTGTAGATATTCATTTGATATTCTTTTTTGAGCATTGTAAGTTATGTTTTTTAATCTGCTTCTTTGCCTTGCATTTGTTTGCATGGGCCTTGTGCGTTATATTTTCTTATTGCTTTTCTTGAGGTATAGTTTAAAAGAGCATAATTTTTGTCAGTCATTATTTTTCAATTGTTGGCTTTGCATTTTGTATCAGGGCATGACACAGGTCCTGGAGAATCTGGGAAGAAATACCGGCCACTCTTCCTGGATCACTTTGACAAGAAGGAGGCAGAAAACTTTAAGGTTGGTTGGTTCCTAGTGGTGCTGTTGAATTTTTTACCTTCAGTATCTATTGATGTTATTTATTATTTAATGAAGGTAGCAGACTATGATTTTTATTTATTTAAAGCTTTGAAGCATGAGATTATTTATTTATTTTAAACTTTTACTTATGATAGGAATGTATTGCAAAGTACAAGTTAGTAAATTTTAATGTAGTGACCACATTGAGTTGGCATATTTTTCTTGACATGAAACTGTACAGAAACTTTGCACAAATGCATTGTTATAATAGATTTTTATTTATAAACATTTGCAATTACATAATTGCTATTCAGTGTGGATCTCACTTGACTAATATTTGCATGGAGCTAGGTTTACTTGTAGCCTTAAATTCATTTTTTTTCATATACTTTTTAACACTTAAATATGTTTGAAAATGATGGGAAAAGGGTTTTGAGGCTTTAGATTTATAGATATCACCATTTATGCTGCCTTCTACCCTTAAGAGTATGAATTAAATAAGTTGGTATGTTGCATTCAGTTTCAAAGTGAGATTATTTGCTTTAGTTTCAAAGTGAGGTGCTTGCCTCCCATCGATTTCAATGTAGTGGATTATTTGTAATAAATACTGAAATATTGACCCAATTTTCTATTATTTGCAATGGAGAAATTAGGACTTAGTTATTTAAAACATTATAATTTGATAATTAAAGCTAGCATGTTTGAAATACTTAACTGAAAAACTTGCTAATTAGCAAATTGCTCTTTGCATGAAAATGTGTAGTATTGAACGACTGTTAAGTAGGCCTTTTAGACTTTCATGTTTAAAATCAAAGATATCACCTATATAATTGCTCTTACATTTTATCAGCAAAGAACAAATCTATATTTGTGACAATTTCAGTCTTTTTAGCACTTTCATTAACATTCAGAAACATTAAAAATACATTCACTGCTGTACATTCAGGAATCTTGATTTTTTATTGGTAAACTTCTAAGAAATCTTATCTTATATATTATATCAAATGACCTCTTCTTGAATATTCCTCACTATATATCCTTGATTCACATTTTGAACAATGTAACTATTTTACATTAAAATCGCTTTAAAACATTGAAGGCATTCATTTATTTGATCAAATCAAGCTAAGAGAAGATATTTTGTTGAACTCATTCTTATTGAATTACCCTTATAAATTTCAAAGGTATATATTTCAAGTATTTTAAGTAAAGATAGCATCACCATCTAAATATTAATCTCATCTTTGTATATTTACTATACATATTTAGTTATATAGTTGAACTGTCAAAAATTTATTGTAATAAAATATTTAAGATATTAGTCTAAAACTGAGAGTATCAGGATAACGAGAACCTTGAGCCATAACTGACAAACTTGGCATGAAACTTTGTCCTTAGCATTGAATTCATGTGTAAAATATAAATATTTTAGAGTACTAATTTGATAATTTTTAAATCTATCTTTTTACTTTAACTCATAATTAATATAATCTGCTCTTACCTTCATTTTAAAGGCATATTGTTAGTATGTTGTGTACTTTTGTTCTTTCTAAATTCTTATCGCAGTGAATTAAGATTCCTGATATATTAGTTTTCTCAAGACATAGAACAGCTCATAATCTTGTGTTAACATTTAATAGATTTTTAATGGCTAGATGGAGAGGTTATTCAGCTGGAAAGGCATTATTATGATAGCTCTATCTGAATGACGAAGTAATTAATTGAATGAAATGGGTTAGCAAACAGATGTAGTGTGCACAAATTTTCAGGTTCTTTGGAAAGCTATTTGAGTATTAATGTGAGAGAAATCCATTTTATGCGAATTATTAAGTGTACTTCTTTTCTATCCATTTTATCATCCAATCCATCACAGGTTTATTTTAATATTCAATATTATCATTAATACAAAAGAGTTTGTATTTTGGAAAGATTGGAATATAGTTATTTTGTAATAATTAAACTACTGAATTAGATTGTTAAACCTAAATTCTGCCTAGACTTCACAAAAATATTTTATTATTTTAATCATTTTACCTGAATTGTTAAACTCATTTCAGGATTTTCAGAAAATGTTTCTATCTGGTAAAAATTGCCTAAGTTTGTATTTTTATCAGTTTAGAGATTTTATGCTTATTAGTATGCTTACTCATTATATGCTTTCAAACTGGAAAAGATGCCTCTTTTAACTAAACTGGAACTAAAATTTTCACTATGTCAGTGTATATCAGTGTGTAAACTTTGTAGTACTGGTAGTTATATTTTCATATGTAGCCTTCAGTCTCATTCGTAATTATTTTGGGAGTAGAGGAAGATCAGATGTTTCTGTTGATGAAGTCCTTTACATCTGCAGTTGGTTGATTTATTTGTGCCTTGTAATTTCACTGGCTTAAATAATCTGTTTAAAAGGTAGCCATCATTTTATTTTTAGTAGAATTATCAAAAAACAGAAATCCCTTTCTCATTCACAGCTGAATATTTAAACTATTGCTTTCTTATTAGCCTTCTCAGGGTGCTAGCAATGGTCCCAAGTCACCCCTTACCCCTCCTGCAGAAACAAGGGAACGGAAGGCACAGCAACGGTCTTCAGTGGAATCTCCCACTGCACAGCCTCCAAGCCCCCATCATGGCACCCCAAGGCCTCAGCACCCTCCTGCCCCAGCACTCCACTCACCACAATCGCCTGCACCTCCTCCCCTCACACCAGAGGAAAGGCAGCGCTTTCAGAATCACCTCCAGCGCCAACTGAACCAGATCTCAGGTGCACCTCCAGGCATCGGAGGTGGTATGGGAGTAAGTGCTGCAATGCTCGCTATGTCTGTGGCTGGATCACCTGGAGGTGGTGTGCCTGGTGGGGCCCATTTGCAGCACCATCCCTTCCACAATGCCAATGCTAACCAACATGTTCCACGTCATGAAAACCAGGCTAAGTTCCAGCGGGCTTTTGCAGATGGAGATTTTGAATTTGTAAGTCTATTTCCTTTATTACATTTACTCCCTTAGTGGATACTATCATCCTCTGTGGTGAAAAGAATTGATGAGGTAACATGAGATATTTTAGACAAGTGCTTAATTTCTTGTTGCTAACATTATTACTGAAAGAAAATTGCTGATTATGGGTTTTGATGACTATAGTTGGATATTGTTGTATCAAATTTGTTGGGATCTCAAAGGCTTTTTGCTTCACTAACTTATACAAGAAGACAGAAAATGTTGACGAGGAAAACCAAGAAGAAATGCAAAACTCAGAAACTCCCCCCTCTTTTCTCCCAGAAGAAATAACAGAGGCTATCAAGAAGATGAAGAATGGAAAGGCAGGAGCAGATGGAGTTTTAGCAGAATATCTGAAACTTGGTGTTACAGAAATATCTCCTGTCCTTGCACAGTTATTCACTAATTGCCTTAGACAAGGGAGAATTCCGATTGAATGGAACCATGCAAAGATTCTCCTTTTGCTCAAAAAAGGAGGCAAGGAAGATTTGAAGAACTACCACCCCATCAGCCTCCTTCCTGTTATTTACAAAACGTTCATGAGAGTAATAGCTGCACGTCTGAAGACGTCCCTGGCAGCTGCCCAGCCCAGAGAACAAGCTGGATTTCGCAAGGGATTCAGCACTATGGACCACATCCACACGCTGCAAGAAATTATCAGCAAGAATGAACGAATACGAGATGCCACTAGTACTCTGCTTCGTGGACTATGCCCAGGCCTTTGACTCGGTAAGTACCTCCTCCACACTGGAGGCACTGGGGAAACAAGGGATAGATACAAAGTACATCCAACTTTTAGCAGCATCTACAAGGACGCCACAGCCTCTGTAATGCTGCATGAAGAAACGGAGGAATTCCGGATTGAGAAGGGAGTGAGACAAGGCGACTGCCCTTCACCAATTCTTTTTACAGCCATTCTGGAAGAAGTCTTTAAAACCTTAGACTGGGAGGAAAGAGGACTACGGATCAATGGAGAGCACATCAGTCATTTGCGTTTCGCAGATGACATAGTACTCTTCGCAACCAACGGTGAAGATCTAGCATCAAGACTTCAAGAACTGAACACGGCGGGGCATAAAATAGGACTCAGGATAAAGTTATCGAAAACTAAGGTAATGTATAATTCTTTTCTAGCACAAGTACCAATCCTACTACAAGAGATGTATGTTCAGAGTACACTTTCCTGGGACAACTGGTTACGACAGGAGAGAAAAACAGGATCAATGAAGCGAATCGAAGAATAAAATTTAGGATGGAGTGCTTTCGGAAGGAACATCCATATTCTGAAGTCAAAAATGCCAATGGTCTTGAAGAGAAAGGTCTTCAACCAATGCATTCTACCAGTTTTGACATATGGAAGTGAAACAAGGGTGTTAAACGCAGCGATGTATGCTTGTATGTATGTATGCGATGTATGCGGAATCACAAGAAGAGACAGGAAACGCAACACCTGGGTTGGGAAGATAACAGGAGTGACAGACATCATAGATAAGGTAAGATCACTGAAATGGATGTGGGCAGGCCAAGTTGCAAGGACAACCGATGGACATCAACAGTCCTGAACTGGATACCAAGAGACGTGAAGAGACCAAGAAGAAGACCAAGGGACCGCTGGAACAGAGACATCATTCAGTATTTAGGGGTAACATGGCAACGAGAGGCTCAGAATAGGGAGAATTGGAAAGCGCTTGGAGAGTCCTACATCCGACGTCGGATTGAAAATGGCTGATGATGATGATGGTAGTAGTAGTATTGTTAAAAGTGCTTTGACAGCTTAGGTCATTTCGCACGTAGGCCCCCACCGGGAATCGAACCCGGGACCGCTTTCACCGAAGTCGAACGCATTGCCCACATGGCTATCCAGGAGCCCTATGATGATGATGATGATGATATATATGTATGTGTGTGTGTGATGATGATGATGATGATATATATGTATGTGTGTGTGTGATGTTTCTTAACCTCAGCTAAATTTTACAATAGACATACTGTAGTGCTAAATAAATTTCAGTATCATATCATCAAATGTTGATCATTTGTGTATGTGAAATGTATTCACATTTCATAATGTTTTATATAAAAAACAACCTCATTCATTCATAACAAATTTTTTTTTTCAAATATCTTCATTGTATGTATATTTTGACTTTTTATATATATTTTATAATAATGTCTTTATTGAGGCAAATTTTGGTCTATTGAGACCATTCTTACAATTAACCTGTGGTTTAGTGTAGTCTTTTAAAGGGTTCTGACTCACCTCGGGTAATTCAGTGTTGATTTAATGGTTGATTTAATTACATCTTTCCCTAATTTATCTTTCTGGTTTCTCTCACTTTCAGTTGAAGTTCCTTAGTTATGAAGACCTGCAGCAGCGTATGGCTAATTTGGATTCTGAAATGGAGAGGGAGATAGATGAATTGAGACGCCGTTATCAAACCAAGAGACAACCTATTCTTGATGCCATGGACCAGAAACGAAAGCGGCAGCAAAACTTTTGAGAAAAAGAATGCCATAAGAGGGAGTTAGGGAAGTCTGCCCTGAATATTGTTGTGCTGCAAAGGTGGAGGGATAGAGTGAGAGAGATTGCTAGGACAGAAGTTACAGTAGCTATAGCTTATGGGCTTTATGAGGTCTCTCAGATCCTGTTCTCTGAAATGAAGCATGTATGACAGAAAAGTTTTTACAAGAGCTGGTTTTAGGATATTATTTTTGACTGCTGGTTTTTGAATGCTGAGGAATGATTAGAAATAAGTGAAATAGTCGAATATCATTGAGTGCTAGGTATTTTTTGCTATAGGTATTTGAAGATTGAATCAGTAAAATCAACCTTCACCCAATTACCTCTTACCAAGCGTGAAAAATAATCCTCTATTTTTTCAATTTTCTTGTATAATAGTGAAAAAAGTACATTAATCCAGGGTTCAAAGACGATCAGAAAAATCGTCTCCCATGTGCGATGCAGGGATGAAGTACCTGATATCTGGGACTGCTTTCTCGGCAAGTTTGAGGATGTCTTGTGGCCTTAGCCAAAGGGAAAATACCTGAATTGACTGTAACTGGGAAGACTTTGTGCAACAATTAATAATTTTGGCAGGTAAACAATAGCTTCAATCACATTTTTAAGGAGACTTGTTTGGTCAAGCAATAAGTTTTGATTGCTTAATTTAAAGATATCTTATATAGTGAAAAGTAAAAGAATTCTATATGGCATTAGCAACAGACTAAGGAGATATCAAATGTATTGATGATGATATGCCAAGGTATTTTTAGAAAATCAAGGCTGGCAGCAATAATTATGAAGAAAATTGGAACATTAAATAAAGCTCAGTTTAAAAATAATATTCTGTCTCGAAACTTCGGTCTTGGGTCAGTAATGCTATAGTGATAAAGAAAGAGATTACAGAAATTCATCTCTAAAAGCTTCTTTTGCCATAAAATGACTACAAATCTTTATCAGATTAATACATTTGAAGATTTTTGAGAGAACCGTAATTACAGTTTTACCCACTATGTACTCCATTTGGCAGTAGAAGAGATTTAGAAAAATATAAAGTTTTCAAAGAATTTGATAACAGAAAATGTTCCTAGGAAATGAAGTTAGTCTCATTACTAGGAATGACTGAGATGGAGAGATATGTACACGTTTGAAAGTAAATTGGCCAAAATATCACTAGCAAGATTGGAATAGTCTTGTTAAGTAGTTATAACCTTTTAATGGCATGCATTTCAAAACAATGCCTACAGAACTGAACATTAACTAAACCTGAAAGATCTTTCAGTATTTAAAAATGCATTTTAGTGATCTCATTAATCAGTATGCCTAGTTCTATAAATATTCATGAAATTTTCTAAAATCATATTTTGGAAGTGACCCTATGTTTTTCTCTTGGTTTTCCTCTTTTTAATTCAGTAATCATGGGATCTTTGAAAATTGTTTTTAAATAGAAAGAATGGTGTACATAAAAATAAGTAATCACTCTATGTAGAAAAGGAACTGTAAATAAGTGTAAATTCCTTGAACTTGTTCATTACAAATGTTTTAAATAGACTTAGCTGGTGGAATGTGCAAAATTTTAAATCATGTGGCCCACTGAAAAACAATAAGGCTGCATAATTCTCCTTGTAAATATCTGAAATGCACTTGTAGTGACAGTGTCTTCAGGAAACCAGGTATATCTTCATTGGGAAGGCAATTATTATATCATGTACAGGTTTTGAATTTGCGGCTGAGGAAATTGGAATCTACATCAGTTTCAACCAAATTTCTTAGTTAGAGATGAGGAAGAAAATTTAGGAGGAAAGTAAGGTACTTTGCTCTCTCTGTGTATCTCTTTAGTAGGCTCAAATCCCTCCACCTACATCCAACTGAAGGGCTTCATAATTTTTCTCTACTCCCTTTCCCCAGAGAAATAACCAGAATCTCAGTGGTGGGGTGCTAAATATATTTTGTAAGTGGTGTGGATGTATTAAGTGGAATGAATGGTCCTTTTGGGTCTATTGACGAGTGCAAGAGTGTATGAATCAGTGTGATGTACAATTATCAGCTTTCTGGAATGGTTAAATAATTGGTTGGGAAGCTGGAGTCAGTGCCATTAATTTCAAAAAAAAAAGTTTGAACAGGGAGATGTCAATTTCCTCCCATAGTTCGTTGAGGTGAGATTGTGAGTGTAAATGATTTCCAAGCTATTCATTGCAGATGGAGGTTGAAGACAAGGAGTTATAATGTGCATAGAGTTTCTGTCAATAGTGTTAATATTTTTCTATTTTATGCCTTACTAAGAGATCAAAAGAATAAAAGCCAGAAGAACAATAGAAAGGTAATAAAAACTACAAAATATTCTCCAAAGTATTGAGGTCTGGTGTGCATTTTTGCCTGTGAAAATGAATTTTATTTCCTGCATGAAATTTTACCATGGATGTGATCTTTTTAGTGTGATTGGCAGAAAGGATTAGGTAGAGAAAAGTAAAAAAAGCCATGCACAAATGAAGTGCACATTGGATTTTAGATACTTTAACCAATAATGGATTTTTTTACTGGCTAAGTATTTTACCTCAATGCTGGTTTTTACCTGAAGTGTAACCACTATTTAGGAAGTATTTTGTTGTAAAATACTACCACTGTTTTCATTAAAACATTACACAATCATATTGATTGAATTGGATCTTTTATTTTGACAACCATCCCTAAACCAGTAGGATATTGTGATTTCTTTTAACAATTCACATGATTACATCTTTTGAAGCTGATTTATTCAATCATTCAGTTAAGAAAATTGGATTGATTCATATAGCAAAGATTCTTATCAGTAAGTATTACAACTAAAAGTCAAGATATGACTCATTTTAAATTCATTTCCTTTATTTTAATTGAAAATGTATGTACTTATATTCAAAATATATTAATGGAGTAAACCTCAGTAAAGTTAACCTAAGTATACCTAAGCTTTCTTGTGTCAGTCTTTCTCAAGGAATTATTTCCCAACTATGCTTCTCAGATTTTTTACAGTATACCATTTAGCTTAAATATAAACAATTTTTTGGGTTGATGGCAATTTATCTGCTCTTTCAATTTAATTTTGTTCAAGTTGAGTCTGCATTTACCAAAATATTCAAATATTAATATGATTTGGAAGCAAACTTCATAACATAAATATAATTTGTTTAGAAATATCCCTACTCCAATCCCCTTAAAATTAGCCTCCCTTAAATTGATTGGACAACTGGTATATGATCTCCTCCTTCATGGACACATGTTATTAATTGAAGGACTTGTAATTGAGTGTCATTTTATCTTATTTGGTCATAAATAGCACTTTTATTTTTCATTGGTCATTTGCCTTTGACATTTTCCTTCCTATAACTTGACAAGCGAAGGAAGTAAAGTATGTTTTATGAAATAAAGATGACCATCAATGAATTTCAAAGAAGTTTTGATAAGTTGAAATTATTTTTCCTAAAACTTCCCTGAAAGTACATTTATGTGCTCATTACATTGAAACTATTTTAATTCTATTTTCTCACTAGAACAAAAAAGTATACAATTAAATTTTCAGGTAAAAGAGGAGAATACCTGTCAACTTTACCTATTGTTGTCTATTCTTATAGTAAATCTCAATATATGTAAGAAAAATGAAAAAGAGAGATCTGAAAATATTTCTTGCAACAGTTTATAAGAAACCTCCAGCAACATTGATTCTAGGATATGATTTGTGCAGATAATTATGTCATTCCCATATNCTTTGCATCTGGGGTCCAGGTTCTGCCTTCTGCTGCACAAAGAAGAAAAAGGACGCCGCCTAGATGCCCTTGAAGTATTAGAAATTTCTAAGAGTAATAAGAATTTTCTTACCAATGAATATGTATTTCCTAATGTCTCCCCCCTCCTCTCCCTACCTGCTACCTTGTTCCCTTCTCCCCACCCATCCCCATAATTGTCTCCTTCCCCTCTCCACCCCCTATCTCAGGTTTTGTGTTAAGTATTTTTTCACCAGAAGATTTTGTCGTTGACAAAACCGGTCATGCAAATAAAAAAAAATTGTGGAAGATACTAAGTGTCCTTTTCTTCTCAAATGTCGTGTCCATTCCACAAAGTTATGCTTGAGCATATCAACTTTATTTGTGTAAATTTTTTTTCAACTCCATCCAGCCATCTTTCTAACACTTGTAAAATTAATATTTTTATGGAATTTAATCAGTTTCTTTTACAATATCTGCAAAATAGACAAATGAACCAAATATGCACATACATCATTGTTTAATAGTTAATTTTTAACTGGTTTACTTGACTTGCATCCAAGTCAACTTACAACTGTAAGTACATTGAGGATGTATCCAAGCCAAGAACCACCAGTATTTTTGTTGATTTCTTCAGTAGTTGAAAGGATTGGAAAAACAATGGAGATTGTGAAAATTTTTGTTTAGAGATGGGAAGATCAGGTTTTTATATTATTTTAATCTAAGAAAAATAACAAAAAATATGATTTGTGCAGATAATTATGTCATTCCCATATGTATTCTATTTTTGGGTTAAAGAATTCTGTTTGCTATTTATTTATATTTAAAGTTTATAAAACACCCCATTTGTAAAAATGTAAATAGAATACAAGAAATGCTTATTTTGGACTGAATATTTTATTTTCAGCTTTCTTTACTAAGTAATAAGTTATTAAATTGCTTTTTATGTGGATGCTGCCAAGTAAGCAAAGTCATATCTTAGTTGTAATTACAACTGAATTAACACATGGTATTCCAAAACAATTTTTAATCTGGTCACCATACAAATTATAGCATGATGCAATCTTAGACTCTTTTGGTATTAACTAAGACCTTTGTAAAAAGATTTACAGTAAAGTCAGCAATTTTGACTTTCAAACTTATTTTTTGGAGAAAAGAAAGAAAAGGGTAAAGATTGAAAACTGTAAAAAAACTCAGAGAATTTTGAAATGGGGTGATGACTGGCAATTTAATGCAGACAAATATTCTGTAGTACAGTAAATTCTCTCAAAAGTAAATCTGGCTGTTAGTACTGCCTGTTAGGAATAAACATAATTGTAATCAGATCAAAGTAACATCCTAGAATTGTCCTCTTGAAGAATATGGGGTACTCACATCTGTTACATAGGGTGGTCACCTATGAAACTCAGTATCATCTAAAAAATTGTTAACAAGAGTAAAGAAGAAGGTCATTACCACATTGTGCTATATTTAGATCCTAGTAGACAAGCATTATATTTGTTAATAGGAAAGATGCTATTAAATACTGTACTCATGGTTCTTGATTTATGATATATGTAACTTACTACCACTCAAGCTAACAACCAGCTTAATCTCATTTACTGTCTTTTGTGTGTGTAAATTTTTCAGAAGAAAAAGACAATTTCTTCCACAATTTTTTTTATTTGCACGACCGGTTTCATCAATGAGATGAAATCTTCTGGTGAAGAAATGCTTAACACAAAACCTTAAATAGGGGACGGAGAGGGGAAGGAGACAAATTCCAGGCAGCCCTACAAAAAGTGTTGAGTAAAACGTCGATTTTCACTGCCGGCGAAAAGTACAAGATTACTGCCATGAACCCCCTTCCCCCTGTTTTTTCAATCTTTATAAACTACATAAGCAAGGACATCCCATAAGACCAGTTGTCTCCGGTATTTCATCACCTGCCCACAATCTGACCTTCAAATTAAATAATGTTATCAGAAACACTACAGGATTTTCTCTGAAATATGGGATAAAAAATTTGTTTGACCTGGCTAACGAATCGAGCGCTAAAACCTTTCCTCAAGACTCATACTTAGTTTCTTTCAACATAAAAAATCTCTTCTCCTCAATACCCTGGGCCGATTGCTAAGAAACTCTCAAGGATCTGCTGTCCAGTTGTAGTATTTCCTCTGAAAAGTTGGATGAGATTATGCGGTTAGTATCAGAGTGCATCTCTCAGAACTACTTTCTGTTCAATGGAATTTTCTACGCACAACTGGAGGGCTTAGTTATGGGCTCCCCACTATCTCCCCTTTTGGCTGAAATCTTCCTAGACTCATTGGAAAATAGTCTTTTCTCCTTCAGAAATCCACTATTGGAACACTGTTTATTCTGGTGCCGCTATGTGGATGATGTCTTCTGCATATGGAATGGAATGAGTGAACTTCTGAATGACTTCCTGGACCTGCTGAATTCTCTCCATAACTCTTTGATCTTCACCATGGAACACTCTGTGGAGGGATGCCACAATTTCTTAGACCTGTCCATCTCCCTTAAAAATGAAACCCCGACCTTTGCCATTTACCGCTAACCCACCTATACCAACCATGTCATCCCCTATGAGTCTTCCCACCAACATTCGCATAAACTGGCCACTTTCCCCTCCATGATTCACTGCTTGACCCAGATTCCTCTTTCTTCTTACGAGTTCAACAGAGATTTAAACATCATTAAACAGAGAATAAATGGAGTGCCGCTGGTGGCAAAATGTAACAAAAGTCACAAAATCCAAAAACGGGAACGTCGAGCCTAACGCGCGTTAGGCTCGACGTTCCCGTTTTTGGTGGTTTTTGGATTTTGTGACTTTTGTTATCATTAAACAGATTGCTGTTCACAACGGGTACAGCGAAAGATTAGTGGAATGCCTCCTGAAGCTCAGGAACATCACTTCCCGGAAAATCACCCCTTCCCTCGAGAGCCCCACCCATCCTCAGGCATCATGTAGAAGGTTTCCGTTCTTAGGAATTCTTTCCTACCGCCTGGAGAGAACACTCCCCGAGAACAGCAAACTCCACAGCATTTTACACCCCCAGGAACCTGAAGATGCTCTGCACCGCAGAGGATAGGAGACACCCAGACTCCCTTGGCAGGGTATACAAACTGACCTGCAATGACTGTCCTTGTCATTACGTCGGCCAATCTGGGAGGTTGATAAGAATAAGGGCCTCAGAACACAAATGCTGCCTTTGCATCTGGGGTCCAGGTTCTGCCTTCTGCTGCACAAAGAAGAAAAAGGACGCCGCCTAGATGTCCTTGAAGTATTAGAAATTTCTAAGAGTAATAAGAATTTTCTTACCAATGAATATGTATTTCCTAATGTCTCCCCCCTCCTCTCCCTACCTGCTACCTTGTTCCCTTCTCCCCACCCATCCCCATAATTGTCTCCTTCCCCTCTCCACCCCCTATCTCAGGTTTTGTGTTAAGTATTTTTTCACCAGAAGATTTTGTCGTTGACAAAACCGGTCATGCAAATAAAAAAAAATTGTGGAAGATACTAAGTGTCCTTTTCTTCTCAAATGTCGTGTCCATTCCACAAAGTTATGCTTGAGCATATCAACTTTATTTGTGTAAATTTTTTTTCAACTCCATCCAGCCATCTTTCTAACACTTGTAAAATTAATATTTTTATGGAATTTAATCAGTTTCTTTTACAATATCTGCAAAATAGACAAATGAACCAAATATGCACATACATCATTGTTTAATAGTTAATTTTTAACTGGTTTACTTGACTTGCATCCAAGTCAACTTACAACTGTAAGTACATTGAGGATGTATCCAAGCCAAGAACCACCAGTATTTTTGTTGATTTCTTCAGTAGTTGAAAGGATTGGAAAAACAATGGAGATTGTGAAAATTTTTGTTTAGAGATGGGAAGATCAGGTTTTTATATTATTTTAATCAAAGAAAAATAACAAAAAGTAACTATCATAGAATGTAGGACTATCCACTTTAAGTAAAATTCAAGAAAGTGGAAAACATTCTTCAGAGGAGCACTAGAATTTTATTGATAAGAATTTTCCAACTAAATGATAGGGCAATGGCACACCACTACATGTGGTTACAGTACAGCAACAGCTTGCAAAGGAAGCCAGAACAAAAGGAAGTTTTGATGCAAGTAATATGCCTAAATTACACCAATAAAAGAATTAGGAAAGTGCATCTACACAGAAATAGCCCTTGTGAGAATGCCACCAGAGAAAGAATGTAATTTATGAAAAGATATTTTTTCGAGAATCTTGATGTAAGTATGGGTATAGTTGTCCTAATATGTTATGCTACACTGCTTGCCAGTTTTCAATCACAAGTCTGCCTTTACTATGCACTCAGAAATGACTTTGGTTAAAAAGAGAGGAATCAACTTTCCTTCTCATGAGTAGAATGAGTCTGCTTTGATATTGTTATCTCTTTCATGTTTCTTGGAAATATAAGAGATTTTAAAGCAAAGAAAACTTAAAAGTCTAACCTTTGGTTTCTCTTGCTTGTGTATATATTGACCCTGACACTGTTACAAAACTCTTAGCTAGTTAACAATAAGTACTCTATCGCTGGAAACATTGATAGGAAAGGAAAGCGTGCTTGACGAAATGGATGTACCAGTATGACTAGAGCAACATCGATCTCGCCTTATTTTTCCTATGAAATGGACTGCAATTGCTAGTGTGAAGTTGAAAATTTTACATATCTTACGTTGGACTCATAAATCTCATGAAATTAGTTTATATTGAGAAAACTGGGAAGTATTGATAAATCACCCGTACCTGCAATACAAGCTTTTGAAATTTCCCGCTTTTCAACTAAGAAACACTCGAATACTGCCTGCCGAGTTGGAATACAATAATCATACATTCAAGGAAGACTTGTCATGTGCTGATAAGAGTCTTTCTCTTGTAAACATTAAAAGGGTAGGTCTCAAGCAATATGGCTAATCGCTCTGGGAAAGAAGTAAGTAGAGCCAATCGTATTTTCTATTTATAGCACTTGTTCGACTTTGAAGGAACTACTAGCTTAATAATATTCATTTCCTACCTAAATGTATTCTTTAGCATTCATTTCCATCTTTTCCTATTATTGACTACAATGCATGGATTTAACTACTGGTCACCGATAAGTAGCGTAGCATTTTCCGTGATTGAATTGCAAATTCTTTGGCGCCTTGTTTAAAGTTTCATTAATGAATTACGCATTATTACTCTTTGCCGGCAAATCGCCAATGTTTAGGTATGTGCTTACAAAGCCCATTGCTCGGTGATGAAAATGAACTGCAATTACATGATCTCTTTTGTACGCGTGTTATTTATATTATTGTTGGAAGATATTACGAAGCCGCCCCAAGTTATGTTAGCGACCGGTAATATGCACATTCTTACAAAAAGTGAACCTATCTGGAATTTATTTTATAGTATTGGTGATAAATCACTTATGTTAATTTACGATCGTTGATTCTAGCATCAGAAAATGTTTTCATATAGTAATCATATTTTTTGAAAGTCTTCACCTCTCACAATTTCCAAAAATATCGATTCCTGAGTTTGAATCTCAAAGTTATAAATTTTTAATAAGATGATAAGTCTAAATCATTTTTATAAGTAGTAGTATAGTAGTCATTTGACAAAAACCTCGCATTTCTAAATGTTTACGCTATAATTTAAATTTTGTTTAAAAAATTAAGACTGTACCTCTTATTTTTATGTATTATATTTCATGGTATTCATTATAGGAAAGTGAGTGGCCGAAGTGAAGAAAGTCAGAATGAATACTGAAATATATGCGTAAAAGCTGTGTCTAAGATCTTTAAATATTATCTATTGAATACCATTATCATGTGATGATAATTTTTCAATTAGGATTGCCGCAGCAGGATTGAAGAATTCATTCTATGAAATTTAATTCATGAGAAAAGCTTGGTGAGAAGTCGAGGTTTATGAGCCACAGAGTTTGTCTTTTTTTAATCTATTTTACATAAGTTAGATAAAGATGATTCCTGTTTCCATGGATCTATTAACTTCTATATTTTTCATTTGTCTTTTGTGACTGGACAGAAAAATGTATCTTTAATTTATTTTTGCCTCAATTTTTTCATGACTGTGGCAGTATATAAAATACTCCATTACGAATGATCCAGAACGAAGTTGTCATTTCCTATTAAATGCTATGAAATTTGTTATTTTTTGGGTCATGATACTGAACTTGCATTGAGGTATTCACGTTGTAGCATTCTGAGTCATTGAGGAAAGTAAGGGAAAACTACCTCACTCTTCATCTTGCCAGTCACCTTATTTCCTCCACTAGGCTTGTTTTTAGCTGATGATGTATGAGCTGGAGAAGATGCAGATTCATCTATCATGCAGATGAATTAACTGACAAAGATGGAAACAAATTCATTTTTATCTCCTTCAAATTATAACTTCAGTCTTCATCATTCATTGAAAATGTTGCAGAAAGAAGTGTGCTGGAGTAATTTCTGGGTCAAGCTATAAGCTTTACTTTCTTTTGTAATAATTTGCTGTTGCCTAGTTATTGATTTATAACAAATCACCTTTTTCAGTGGCTGAATGTACGCCACCGAGCAAAAAATGTGGAATTTGAAGAGGAAGCAGCATTCATTACCTCTGAAAGTTTTGGTGGAAGAAGACACAGGCAATCAAAAGTGAATGTCAATCTGCTAATGGTCCCTTTACTTTATCCAATTATTATTTTCCTTGTCCTCTTTCAAATCATAATATATATGGATGGCAGACTTCCAACACCAGTGTTATTGTCTGACATAGTAAGTTTTTAATTTTCTGAAATAATTCTTGTTTCAGTTGATGTTGGTTACATTTCATAATTTTCCAAAAATATTTTTTAGGCTAACAAGGAAGAAAGCTTATTCTGTGCTGAAAGAGCAATGGGGCATCTTAGATTACTATCTGGTATTGGACCAAGGGTTGCTGGTTCTTTTGAAAATGAAGTTCTTGCTGTCGATTTTCTGCTCAGGGAGATTAAGTGGGCAACCTCAGCTCTTTCTGCAAGAGATAAGGTATAATCATTTGAGATTTCAGTATGAGAGTTTTTGATTTTCAGATAAAAATGGCATTGATATTACAGGTATTCTCATGTGTTTTTCCTAATATGACTTAACTCTCACCTCTAGGATAGGGTGTTAATAAGTACGCAAAAGGCAGATGGGTGGTACTTCTTGGCTTTTAAGCCTAATGGAATGTTAAATAGTTATGAAGGATTACAAAATATAGTTGTCAAGATTATGTCAAAAAGTAAATCTCCTGATAGTCTTTTAATTAACTGCCACTTTGATTCAGTTCCAACTAGTCCTGGTGAGTAAGTTCATTCCCTAATTTTCCCTCCAGGTTCATTATCTTGCTGTTTAGAGATATGTGCATCTCTTTTTGGCTCTTCTGATGTATTTCAACGAATTCCTTTTTGCTCAGTTTTCAATTTAATCCAATGAGCATGCATGTGCTGTTTGTCTAATTCTACAATCCCCTGTAATCTGCTTATTAGCCCCAATATATTCATCAATAAACTCATGTAAGTCCATTTGTACATACACTGAGTGTGAGCACTGGCTGGTATTTTAAGTAAACTTCCATTGCACCAGCAATATTTTCACAATTATCATTCATCGTTCTTTGTATTTGAAACTAGTATTTCTGCATTACCTAATTTAATTTTTATTCTTTATGAGTGAATTATGAGCACCTCTTCCTTTTGTATTTTTAATCTTAATTGTTAATCTTTATCTTTTATCTTTATTCTAACAACAATTGTTTATCATATATACTCTTATATTTTTCTTTTCTTCATATAAATACTCCTCTTCTCATTTACTTCTTACGTATATTATGAATGTATTTACTTATGATTGTTTCTACTCAAAAGATATTAACTAATTAAAATATTATAATATGGCTGTTACACAGTTCAATATACTGCTGCTCAATGTAATATATGATTGAGGCTCATATTTTTGAGAAATTATATCTCTAACAAGTGACCATAAAGCAGATTATATTTTGATTTTACAATATTGTAGTTATAATTTCTCCTTTATTATGTTTTGGTAACTATGACCATTTATTTGTGGAAAGTAACTAATTCTAGACTTGTGTAAATTTAAGGCTTGTTTAGTTAACATCTGCATGTCGTTTTCTAAACTTACTAGATTATACTTATATATTTAGGTTTATTGTTTGTGTATAACATCTTACATGGTAATATGAAATGTTCTGGACTGCTCTCTTAAGTAAATTTTAATTGTCTGGTAGTTATCACTAGAAACCCATATCTTTTTAGTATCCCATATTTGCTAAGGAATGATACTTTTTATTTACTTCTATACCATATACAGAGAGGTTCAAACAAGTTCTGCAATTGCACAGATCATTTTAATACTTCCAATTATATGTTTAAAAAGTTTGCTAGGTCTAATGCTGTGTAACTTTATTATAATTACTAATTTTGCTTCACCTGCGCTAACTGGGTCCCGCGGATTTCGATTACAAATATGTTACGAATTACGATCACGTGAGAGATTTTGTGACTTCGCGAGAACCTCACAGAAAAAGTCATGGAATGACTTGTGAAAACATAACTCAATTAACTTAATTCAGCATTAAGAGGCCAACCGCAGAAACGTTCTTTTACCATTTAAATTAAGCTATAGAATTTAAAACGTAAATGTAAAACCTAATTTCACCGTTAAATTGATTTAAAACTGCAGCGTGGAAGCGTTTTTACGCACGTAAACGCACGCTCGTTCATAATTTCAAACTTCAATGTTTCTAATTTACACATTTCTTTACTATATTTTACGAAAAAGGTAGAAAAAAATTAATTTCCAGGGGGGCGCTGAGTAATATATTTTCTGGAAAGGGGGAGGTAGGCCAAATAAGTTTGGGAACCACTGGTCTATGTATTTGATCCTTCAAATGTCTCATAATTTTTTTATGCTGTATCTATAAATCATTTAAAAATTTTTCATTGTTATTCTCTTTGTGAATATCTCCACACGTTTTAACTTTTGTGTACTTATTTACCTTTTTACTTTCTGTAATTCTTGTATTTTGAACATGCAAAAGGTCTCTGCCTGTGAATCATCATTATTATTGTACTAATAGAGACTTATTTTGGGTGGTGAAGCCTGGTTACACCTCTTTTATATCTAAACTTGTATGTTATTTTTATATATTTTACAAAACTAAGTAAATAGATGGAAAAAGTTGGTTGATGACAAAATACACACATAGAGAAGGGATATAGAACTTTTTTGTTGAGTCTATCAAATATAAAATTTAGAAACATTCAGGAAATTATAATTAATGCTTTTATAGGTGCAAGTGATGATGCAGTTCATTGTGCCATAATGTTGGAGCTTCTAAGAGTATTCTCTGAAGTTAATGCTCCAGAGTTTTCTCATAATTTGATATTCCTATTCAATGGAGCAGAAGAAAATCCTTTGCAGGTAATTTTGCCATGATGATACATTTTTACAAAAAGACAACATAATATCAGAAAATGAATGTTTATACTGTAGTATGCTTTAGTGTGTGAAGATGAAAAATCAAAAAGTGCTTAAGAATATAGAAGTCCTTAAATATTTCCAAACTGCATCAAAATTAATATTTCTGGCCTGAGGCTTACTAAGTTTTTTTGCTGCATAGATATATTTGCGGATTCAAATTAAATGCAGTTTATAATAGCCATTGATAATAAAAATCTGATGGATTTGTGTTTCATCCTATCTTTTAACTTTTGGTTATCAATTGAAACTTAATACATGAAAATGCAAGGAAATTATTTCCTACACCTCCTTTATAGGTGTATTAGATTCTTTTTATCATTGATATCTTAAAATCATTTCCTTTGTGTAGACTGCCCATGCTTTCATATCACAACATGAGTGGGCCAAAGAAGTCCGAGCTTTTATCAATCTTGAAGCAGCTGGTGCAGGATCCAAAGAAATTCTTTTCCAAACTGGACCAGGAAATTCCTGGCTTGTGAAGGTCTCATATTTTATTTCTTCTAGCATGTAATTTTTCACACAGAATAATACTTAACATTTTACTAGTTTGAACTCATATTTTACATCTTATAAGTCTAGTGTAAATTAGTATGATGGAATCCATGTGGATGGAGTCAGTATGGAAATTTTAAGATATGTTATCACTCCAAAAGCAACTATTTTTTCAAACACCTTACTTGTATCTAAATTTGAAAACCTTCAACTTTTGCTTCTACACATTTTTTATGAAATTGTAAGCTGTGAAGGTATGTATGGTTGTATTGGAGTTGCATTCCATTTTGCTATTTGACAAATGAAAATCACAAAATTTAGAAGTGTTGTTGTCTAGTATAGAATAATCTGTTGCAGAACTGAGAGGAAAACTGCGGCAATCTTATTGTTTAACATCAAAACTTAACTGAATTTTGCAGGCTTATGCAGAATCTGTTCCACATCCTAATGGAAATGCTATGGGAGAAGAAATATTCCAAAGTGGTCTTGTACCATCTGACACAGACTTTAGAGTGTTCCGAGATTTTGGGAAAATTCCTGGTAATCCACTGCTTACAATTATTAGGTTCTATGAAAATTTCTTTCAAAATATGTTTGTAACTTTCAAAGTTTTTTCTTCTCTCACCAGGATTAGATTTTGCTTATGCAAGGAATGGATATGTTTATCATACAAAGTATGATGACATCAGTAGGATACCTCTTGGTACAATACAGCATACTGGTGAAAATCTTCTAGCTCTCATCCCTCGCATATTATCATCACCTGAGTTTTCTTCTACTGGAATGTCAAATGACACAAAGCTCTCTCCAGAATCACTGAATGATAGAGCTATTTATTATGATATAATTGGCCTGTTCATGTTTTCATATTCTGAATCACTTGGAAAAGTAATTAACCTCTTCACAGTACTGTTATCTGTGATTTTAATATTTGGGAGAAGATTTGGAAGTTATTCAGGTGAATATGAACTTAATTTTAGGTTTCGTTTAATTTTGAAGCTTTCATCAATACCTTAAAAATATTCTCATTTCCTTTAACATTAATATCTTTGATGACTATATTCCAGTTTAACATTTTATCTGAATAGGTACACGAGGAAGTACCTGTTGTCATTCTCTTTATTTATTTAGTTTGAATAAATGCGATGCATCCTATATATACCAGGATATTTTCCTAGTATATACTCTTGCAATGTGATTTTTTGAATCTTTCAATATATTTTTTTTCGAATATCTAATTCTAAAATCTCTATATGTTTATTTTGATGTATTTTCTTTTATATGGTAGCTTCTTCTGTGGTAATTTCTATTTACATCCAAATGCACATTTTGATAAAATTTAATGTAAAAAATTGTTTACAGGAAAAATTTTATTAAAATTTAATCTCTTATTACAAATTTTTCCTTTCTATTTAATCTGTAGGCCAA
This sequence comes from Ladona fulva, assembly GCA_000376725.2. Taxonomy (NCBI): domain Eukaryota; kingdom Metazoa; phylum Arthropoda; class Insecta; order Odonata; family Libellulidae; genus Ladona; species Ladona fulva. The sequence continues at coordinate 254,278 of KZ308204.1, read as the reverse complement.
CTCTCTTTTAAATAATTTACATCTATATGTAAATACCATTTCAGTATTTTAAAAGAGAATTTGAGCATGGTTTTTAACAACAATGGAACTTTAAATCCTGGAATGTGCATTTATTGACTCAAATTAAGTTCTGAGATCTGAAGATTTTCACCCAAAATCCTACAAATTCTTTCTAAAATTTTGTATTTGTTACAATTTTTATGATGATCTGTACCATTTTTCTTACTAAAATTCTTACTTGCCTGATCTTCTTTTTAAAGGTTCCCATGAAAGGAGAGGTTGGAAAATTTTATGGTCTAGTGGTATGGCTCTTGCTGGGTGGATCATTGGTGCAATGATGGCCATAGGAACTGCAGTGGTTTTGGATTACTTTGGCCATCCATTAACTTGGTTTTCCAGACCCAGCTTGATATTTCCTCTCTTTTTCTGTCCAACTTTGGCAGGCTGCCTCTTTCCTCATATTCTATTCTCACCATCACAGCCCAGCTCATTGGCCCAAAAATTCAAGGTTTAATATTTTGGTTTCTCTTTAGTTTCCATATATTCACTTTTCATTTTACAGGAGGAATGAGAGAGATTCTTGCGGCTACTGTATTTGAAATTTAGTCTTAGCTGTGTAATTGAAAAAAATGACCTAGGTACTATGGTTGATTTTTCACAATATCATTTGTCATAGTTATATTTTGAAAGTTCATCATGTGAATTATTGTGCTAAAAGGCAATGGTATAAAAGATTTGAAGCATCATGAGTATGAGTTTTTTTCTATTGTTCCATGTCATTGTTTGATGTATGAGATAGTTAAGTGAGTGGTATAAAAACTAATTTACTGAGTGAAATGCACTCACTGTAAAATATTATTTCCTTGAAAATATTGCTCAATTTTTCCTTTATCAGCTGGAATGCCATAATTTTCTTTAGGGATGTTTCTTTCTTTCTGAATTCATGAAGGCCTTCGGCATCCCTTCAGCCATAAATGAATCTATCTTAGAAAATATAAAAATTAGCTTAAGAATATTATATCGCACAAAGGGAATTCTTGTGTGTTAATAAAACAGTATTCCTATACAATTCAGGCAATAGCATACTTTTCTCTGCAGAATTTAAAAAGTGCATATCTTTTGAGGGTAATAATCATTCATAAGCTTCTTGATACATATACGGCAGAATTTTATTCATAGACTTTTACATAGATCTTTAAAATAACATCTTCCCAGCAGTATTAAAGGTACAAAAATCTCATATATATTAGAGGTCATAGAGAAATTAATAATGCTACCCATTTTCTGTGATAGTAACAAAACTTGTAGATTTTCAACATTGATGTAAAAATTTTCTCGTATGAAAATTTTTTGGAAAAATTTGTGTATATTTCCCTTGTGAATTTTAAGTACTAACATCACTCATAAATACTTTCAATAAAGATTTAATAAAAATAATGTTATTTATATCATGACTTGAGTGTTACAGTATTAATATTAGTTCAGCTCTGGTTCTGATGCCTTGGGATAGACTGTTTTAGTAAGATTGAACCAAAAAAAAATGCTTAATGGTATTGGGCTAGGTCAAACTGAATCCCATAGGCCCCATAGTGTTGATGTAAACTTTGTTACAATAGCATTAAATCTGCGGTGTTTTTATGTCCTAGGGAAGTTTTCAGCTTTGATCCTAAATTTTGAATGAATTGTAATTTTTAATTTCCAAGAAAATGGGTAAGGGTGATCTTGCACAAGGTTGTGTGCACCCAGGAAAAATCTCAAGGAAGAATGGACTTGAAAAAAGTCCATTTTTTCAAGTCCATTCTTCCTTGGGATTTTTCCTGGGTGTGCACCATCTTGCGCTAGATAACCCTTACTGTTTTCTATGTTTATTAACCTGAAGGGGGTATCCTTTCCATCACTTTGTGTGGCCGGTGCTTCCATGAAGCCATGACAGGAAACGATGTCACCATGGATGAGCTTGCAATTTCCTTGCCCACAAAGTCTCCTGAAAGGCTTGGAAAAGTGTTCTGCCAGGATAGCTCAATGGACAGAGCACCTGACCAGCAATTGGGTGACCCAATTCAATTTCTGGTCCCATCAGACTTTTTTCAAGTCCATTCTTCCTTGGGATTTTAATTACATGTCTACAGATTTTTTTATGACTATATGATTTCAGAGTGATGACTGGGATAGAGTTTACATGGACACCCTTGGTGTGCAGCTGATATGGACAGTTGTCATTTTGGCCTGTACATTGATTAGTCTCAGGTCCACTTACATTTTTACTTCACTTGTTCTGTTTCCAGCTGTAGCTCATCTTATAGTGGCTCTTCTATTCAGGTGCAAATTTTATCCAGGTAAGATTACATGGTAGCCTTGTCATTGTGTTTAAATTCCTTATTTACTGCTATTAATTATAGCTAACATCACTTAACATAGCCAAGGAAAGCATGCTTTAAGCCTTTTGTTATTCATGAATATTATCAACTGTTGCATTGGATTAATGTTGATGTAGCTACTCGTATTCACTTCCTGCTGTTTCATATTTGGTTAAAGATGTGTGCTTTACTTTAGGTGATTATTCTTTATTTTTGGAAATAATTTTAATTATGTATTGACTTCAAAAGATGTCTGTATTTCTCTGTTGTACAATAACTTATTATTAATTACATCAGTTAACTCAGCATAAAAAACATCTTCAATATCTGGAATTTAGAATTATTTTTCAAGTGAGAATTTGATTGATTTCGGAAGATTGCAGAACTTTTCATGATCATTTCATTAATTTTAAAGAGTAACTAAAAAGTCAAATTTATATAGATAGTGTAGTTGTGAATAAATCAGTTGATTTCTATTAATCACAGCCTGATTTGTATTACAGTTAAAACATGGATAATCATGCGTCAGATTTTCTCCCTGGCATCAGTCATCCTGATTTTTTACTACATCCTGTTGGCATTCAGTCTTTTTGTTCCCATATCAGCTAGAATTGGTGCAAAACTAAATCCTGACCTTCTAATCGGAGTATTAGCAACTCTTCTTTGTGTATTGGTTTTCTCTCATGTAGTAAGTTTTTGTTTATTTTATTATAATTTATGACATCAAATTTCAAATTTTGGTATTCTAACTGACATAATTACAATAACTGTATTACTAAACAGCTCTTATTCAAAAACTTATTTAACAGTTTTGAATTTGGAGAAACCTAATAATTTTACTTCTACTTTCTTGGTATTTCTGTAGACATTTTGGCACGATTCACTTATTTTAGTAAATTAATTGATTCAAATTATCCTATGTTACATTTAGTAATTATACATTTCATAGGTGAAAGTTGAAATATTTTGGAAAACTTCACCAGCGTTATCATTCCTTTGCCGGTAGTGTATAAATCCAAGCAATGTTTATAATTTCATAACATTTTTATCTTAATGAAAGAGGAAATTAAATAAATGGAAATCTAGATTCAGTGTAAGCTTGGGTAAGCATACTAGGTAAAGAAAGTAAGGAATTGTTGGAGATAGTAGGAGAGCAAAGGTCTCAATGAAAGAAATATAAGATGGTCTACATTAGTAATGTAAAGAGAAGGGGTGGATTGTTAGGAAGTATTTGAAGGTTAGATGCCTGGGAAGTATTAAGGGAAAGGGCACACACATGAAGAGTTTAATGATGTATGGGTAGGTGTTAATCTCCTATGTCATAGTTTAGAAAAAAAGGGAAAAAAAGCTTCTAATGATGGACACCAACAATAATGTTACCTTATAATAAGTTTTTGATATACTATAAATGCACTATAATCAGTCCTTAGACTTATTTGAATTAATAGTTAATCTCCAATCAATTTATTTTTACCTCCCCATGGTTTCAACTTGATGTATCAATTGCAGAAAAGTCACATTAATGTTGCCTTTGTCATCTATAATTTTTTTATTGAAAAGATTTGATGGAGAAATTACACTTTGATTATTTCTATGATGTTTAGTCAGTGTAAGCATTATCTCTCTATCAAGTCTGCATTGCTTAGACTTCCCTAAATAGTTCAATCTTGATGTTTGTTTCTCTTTAATGATTAATTTCATCAAATTCATTTCCAGGTTCCTCTGATTCATCTTGTTAGCTCCCCAAGAAAAGTAGCCCTGAGTCTTATTGGAATGCATTGCTTGGCAGTATTTGCAGTCATGCTAACTCCCATTGGATTTCCATATGGCAGCAAGCCTAGTGACCCCACTCCACAGCGTGCACAAGTATTAGTAAGTTGATAAGATTAAAATATTTTATATGTGACCATTTTATGTAATAACTCATTTCTACTCTCTATTGTACCAAAATTACCATACTTATTGTGGATACCATACAGTATATAATATAACAAAATAGATACAATGAACATGATATTATTGTATTAATAGCTGAAGTGCCCTTTGATTCTCAACAGGGAAAATAGGGATAGGAAATATAAGAGGAAAACATAAGAGAAAATTATATCTCGCATCTTAGTTTAGTCAGGTCAGGTTATCGAAAACAAAAATTTGCAATCTAATCAAAATTCTCATGGTTTAAAGCCAAAATCTGCAGTCAACAGTTAGAATATGAATCTTCATGGAATTTCCTTCTCATGAACTTGTCTTAAGTTAATGTTCAAGTTTGTAACATTTGTCCAGGTTCTTTTGGTTTCTTCTGAACAACTCAGCCTTTATGATGACCTTGAAGTCAATTAAGGAATCTTACAAAGTAAGCAAATATTAAAAGTTGCAACATTTAATGCTTCATTGAGAACATTTAACAATCTGTAATGTATAGAAGTTGTCATTTTATATTTTGATGGCAATTTAATCATAAAATATGTCAAGAGTCGTAATTGATAGACAAAAGTTACTCATCCATCTCCATCAATTCTTTATGGTGCTATGTATTTTTTTTTGCCATGTGATTCATCACTACAAATTGTTCGTAACTGTAACTCAATTCTAACCATTGCTTCCAACTGGGCCTATATCCCCAATGTATTCCTATGGGAAAATGCATGAGCTCGGAATCAACAATCACATTGGTCATCGGGGGGACGTGTTGTTTACAAAACCAAAATAAGAATCTGCATTTAATTTCCCATCTTTTGGTACTTATTCGATTTCATAAGACTAATCCTTCTAATTTAATTTTGCATAAGATATAAAGTCAAAATCTAAAAAAAAATTATATTTCTATAAGGAGAGGGACTTGCTCAAAAAGCAACATTAATGGTTTATTGCTCTAGTTGTTTTCCTTATGCAGTATACTCTGATTAATGTTTAAAAGTTCATTCACGGTATTTGTTATTCATATGACATAATCCATTTCAGCATGTGAGGAGTAGAGTGCACTTTGATACATCTAGTGATCTACAAGAAAGATCTCTCTTTTGGATGGTTGACCTGGATCGGAATGGAGCTCATTTTTCTTTGCCCAAAGCTGTTGAAAAAGGATGTCAACTTGTGTCCCCAGAGTCATGTCAAGAAATACTTTTCTGTGGAATACCTGTGTACACTTCCAGATTTATAGATCTTTTGTAAGTATTTCTAGTCTCTAGTTTTCCTAAAGTTATCAGCTTATGTTGTTTGGTTGAGATAAAATTGATAATTTCCTTATTAATTGGGGTTATGTGACATTTTTCATTGAATGGAGTAAATGATGAGCCAATGTATCTCCTTAGACACGAAAGAGAAATTAAAATTTGTAACTCAAGTCTGAGTTCATAAGGCTCTGAAATAAGTTTGTGTGTTATTTTTTTGTGTATAACTTTTTACATTTTAGGTCAGAGGTTGGAAAGAAACAATAACTAATATGTGAGAACATATTGTAGCGAGCTGAAATACACTATCAATTAATTTGTAGCTTTTACTCTATAGTGATAGCAAAAGCTGTAGAAGTAGCATTTATTCAGTATCTGTTCCATATGCATAGAATTCTTTCATTCAATATTACCAGGATATTAGCTAATGTAGATGGGTTGAGATAATACAAATATTTGTATTTGTGCTGTGATGAGGATATCCTTCATCATAGACCATATTTTTGCTAAATGCCTACTATCTTATCTTATGTATCATACTTGAGAAATGGTTTGTTAGCTTGTTGATCAACCTGTAAGAAAGTGTTGGCCTAATGAAATATATCTGATAAAAGTAATAGCTGGTCTTAAAAACTAACACTAAAACAAGTCCAAACAAACGTAGCTGTATGCAGTGCAAAGGTGAAAATATTGGCATTCAAATTATAGTTAATCATCATAAACAAAAACTATAATTCACTTATCTACATACAGAAGAAAAGAGAGAATATTTCAAAACCATTAAAATGTTAATCACAGTCCCCTATGGGTCAAGAGAGTTGGGCTCTTTTCATGAAAGTTGAATTCCTTCTTCTTTAAAGATCTTTTCATCTCTAAGTATCAGTTTGGAAGATTAAACAGTGACAAATTTTTACTTTTAAAAAGGCCTTACACCCATGTGGTACCAGCTCCTGAACCAGCAATTCACCAGCCTTCAGATTTAAAATTGATTTCCCAAAAGGCAATGTCTACTACTGTGCGAAGATTGACTTTCAACATCTCTGGCAAGTTTTTAAAACCATTTTCTTTTGTGCTTTATAAGGGAACCTATAGAAAACACTTGTTTTTTGTGTAGTGAAATCGAATTAGTAATTTATTTAGAGGAAAAAAATAAGAAAGTAGTAGTAGTTTTATGAATGTGTTTCAACTTCTGAGATAATATACATCCACTAGGAATTGAACCTAGGGCCATTTTCTCCAATGGCAAAAGTATTACCAACTTGTCTCTTTGGAGAGCCAGGAAAGTTTATGAATGAATAAATTTTAAAAAAGTGATTAGATATATGCTCTTTTTTAATTAAAAGTAACCAATATAATTTGTATGACTATGAAGTTAATTATTTTCACAATTATAATTTTGCTAAATCATAACTAATTTTGTTATGAATTTCATAATGGAATGCATTTGAAAAAGCATACTTCATCCTTTTTTTGGAAATTTTTATTCATAGCTTAAGAAAAATCAAAACTTCTTTAAAAACACAGTTGATTATTATGTAGATGATTGATTTAACAATGTAGTTTTTATTTGATAGCCACTATGACCATTATTATTAAACTCGTGAGTTTTTTTTAAGTATTCTTTTGACTTCACATTTCTATTCTGTAATTAGCATTTTCTCTTTGTGATTCTCCTTTGAATCATATTTCTATTCCACAGCATATTGTAGTGAGCAAGTACCAGTTTAACACTTAAGATAAATAAATATTTGAAAGCGATTGCAATTGTATGATAAACTTATTGAATTACTCCTTGGAATTGGCAAATACTATGCATTATTGCCATTTTAAGTGCCTATTTGCTCTGTAAATTATATGCTACATAAAAAATGAGGTCATATTAAAGCTAACTTACTCTTGTTATTATTTGCCATGATTTTATGGATATGCTTGCATTTGCAAATACAAAAAGCCATTTAATTCTTGATGTAAAATTTAAGTTTGCAAAGTTCTGTGGAATGATTATGGAACATTTTCCTTTGACTTTTCTAGAATGATGACCAATTATACTTATGCCATACCATTTATAATTTTTGAAAAATATAGAAATTACATTAAAAGGGAGAAAGATTTTAGGTTCTACTTTAAATTGTTTTCAAAATAATCAGTTTAGGGTAATTACTTTTTCCCTCATAATGATTTCAAATGACTACATGAAGGACAACAATTTATTTAATAAATTAATTTAATTCATATGCACCTTTATGTAAATTTTGTGGTCATCCTTTTCCAGGAAGTGATCACATGTCATTTGGAATAAGTCCAGCTAAGGGAGTTTCTTTAAGTGGATGGATGTTTGGAGAAATACAAAAGCCTACAATCTACTGGCAAGAGGATAGGCCTGTGTATTACATTTATCATACTATTGGTGTTGCCACTGATAATCCTTGGACAGTGTGGATTGATCTTGAGGTAAGTATTCTTTTGAAATTGCATTCTTTTTACTTAAATCAGTGTTTTGTCTTCTTTGGTGGAGTGCTTTCAAAATGACCTTATGGAATGAAAAAACCTTCAGATCTTATAAACTATTAGGAGATAATTTATATTAATGTAGAATCTAGTATTTGTGTTGGGAAAGAAAAGAAATGAGATAACATAAAGATTGTACCAATGCCTTATGCCACTCCTTTCTTTCCTCATCTGATAAACACAATTCACTTACAGGAAATGAAATGGCAACCAGTATGTTAAACTCTAATTTAAGTTCAATCCACATCATTTCATTTTTCATATCGCTGATAAAACTTACTGGAGTTTTCTTTGAGTTCAACTACATCTTCATAAATACCCTGCAAGCCCCCTTTTCAATCTTTGACAGGGGGAAAAGTTTAATTAAATTATATATGTGGTTTTTACCATAGCTAATCACATGGAATTTGAATATAATATTTAGAAACATATGAATAATACTGTTGAAAATTTTAATCTTTAAAAAACTTTATACACATGGCTGAAAGAAACCATTGATGGTATATATGAGATTCCCATTTTTCACTTCTTTTTCATTTAAATTCAAGATGTCGTAATTATCAAGATTTAATTAGAGAATAAAATTAGGTCGCAATAGAGGAAGAATTATATTTTAGCTGGAAACGATTTGGACTCAAAATCTTAATTAAAAAAATTTGGTAGAATGAATTTTTTGTTAGTAATCTGTCCTTTCAGAGGTTTGTGAATTTATTTATAAAGTTTTTCATTCTTATCTGTAGTTGTAATTCTTCTTTTTATCAAAACCAGTTTGTTAAAGGGCTTAAATTCTTGTATCTTTCTCTTGCACTTTCCTTGCATTGTATTTTTATGCTTATTTTAATGATGCTCTTTCTATCATTTATATCTGTATTTCCCATGATGGTTTGTATTCTCTAAATTTTATAGAAAACTTTCTGACAGGTACCTTTGGAACATAAGCTTACTTATGTTGTGGATGTTGCCTTAGTTGCTCATTACAACCATGGAGACCCAGCTGCTCGAGCAACGAAAGAGGTAAATGATAATTTGGGACCAGTAGCTGACTGGGCACACCTTATCTCATGGATTGCCACCTATGACACTTGGAAGTTTTGAACTACTGTAGTCTTTCTTTCTGTCTTTATAAAGTAAGGATGAAGTTTTACATTTAGATCTCATATAGAAATAATGTAGTAAATTTACTCTGTTTGAAACAGAACTTATTTTTATATGTCATGACATTTATCCTCATCTTCTGACTGAGCTGATTCCAAATATTGATGCAAACATGCATAGTCAAAATTTGACATCTATTTTACTATCCAGTGAATGTATATTTTTACTTAATAATGTAAAAATGCATCAATAAATGAAATTAAAGTGAATTTATTGATGAAAATCTCATGAAAACTATTCCATCATCTATGCTTATATCAGTACACTTAATGTTTGAAAGAAATATGGTGATTTATTCTTTGATAGAAGGTTGAAATAGATTTAAAATTTTGTTATGTACTCCAAAAGGAGGTATAAATTAAAGAATAGCGAATTGAAAGTTAATCACTGGTGATATTTCACAGCTCTGGATTTTACCATTTATGACTAAATAGGAAAGAAAACTTGCTCATTAGATATGCAAATTATTTTCTTAAAATATATGCTGTCTATCAAATGCTTTAGTCTGGAGTACAGTTATTAGTTAGTTTGCTTTAGTTTGGAGTACAGTTACACAGTTATATTATTTTTTAAGGAGGAGAAGCACAGTGATTGCAGTAATTATAAAGGAATAAGTCTTTATGACCGAGCTTAGGATATAAATTATTAATTTATCAAGATGGTAATATAAATCCTGTCTATAAGTACAACATGGCTTTAGGAAGAGGTGATCTATGTGTAATGCTAACATTTATGTTAAATGTTATATTTATCTTATGTGTAAATTATATTCCTTTTACTTCTGTTTCATAAACTATTCCTCTCACATTTCCCGATTCTACTAGCAAATTTTCTGTAATCTACTTGTGTTTTCCTTAATTTATGCCTGATTATTGAAATTTCTGTATTTTGCCTAGGAATTAATTACTTTTTCTTTCACTACTTTTTACATTACTTTTGCTGTGTCTTAGCCTTCTGCAAACCGAACTAGAACAGATTGAAAATTTCCGTTTGTCTTTTGGTACAGGGTAGAGAAAAACTGAACTTTTATTTTTGTCTAAGCATTCTGGCTAAATGAGGAAAATAATGCCATGTTTCTCATCTTGCTTAGTACCTCATCTCCTCTCCTAAGCTTTAGGTAGATAATGGTGAAGGAATAGCTGATGACTAAATCCCCTAACCTGAAAGGCTATGAGGATTGTTTCTTATTACTAACTTTTATCCAATAAATTTCAGTTATTTGAAGGCTTATTTATCTCTCTCCTCTTTTGCAACATAAAACTCATTCATTTTACTCTACACATTGCTCCAGGATTGCTAGGAGGGTGCTGAAAAAATCTGTTAGTTGCCTTCACAGAGGCCACTGGTCCTGCATTTAATAAGCTTTTCCTCTAGTGCCATTAAAGATGAGTGTTTAGGAATCTAAGACTTGTAATAGCAGTAGTATAGTAGTAGTATTGTTAAAAGTTCTTTAACAGCTGAGGTCATTTCGCACATAGGCACCCTCCAGGAATTGAACCCATGACTACTTTTACCAAAGTCAAACACATTGTCCTCTTGGCTATGCAGGAGCCCACTTGTAATAGCATAATAATTTATGTATGAGTGTAAAGAGGTGGGAGATTAGACTGAGGACAGGAGATTAGTAAAGTTTTTAGTTGAGGGGTGTCAGAAAAGATTGCTTATGAAAATTGGTGCCTCAGAAAATATCTGAGAATTTTTCTGCTGAAGGCAGATGATGTTAAAATTTTGTTTATCGAGAGAGTGATTGGACAGTAGTTACTTAAGAAATTAGGCTGGGAAGTACATGGATGGATAGGGATTGGGTTAATAGGTATTAGTCATATTGTGTTCATTAGGTTGCTTTGGGTTTATTAGGTTGCTTTGGGTTTATTAGGTTGCTTTGGGTTTATTAGGTTGCAAAGGGTTGTTGTAGGAAGCACATGAGATTATTCGGGTTTGTTAGGTAGGAGCAGTTTGCTGAAAGGTAGGTAACTGGTGCCTGAACCATATGCTATAATTAGGTGTCAAGTTACAGAAATTCCATGTGTCTCCAAAACTTTGAAGAGGTTCAGGGGATTTTACAAAGGGTTCAATTTCTACTGACATTACAGCTAGTTCATGGGTGGCTTGTAATTTCTCAAAATCATTGATAGGGGTATGGGTAACTTTGAAAATAGAAATCTGCCTGTGTTCACCTTAAGTTCTGGCCTCCTGAGTTTTGCTGGCTTAGTCATAAACATGGGTATGGAAATATTCTTGATAATATAGTAGTAGTAGTAGTATTATTGTTAAAAGTGCTTTGTTTCATTTGGGTCATTTTTGGATGAAGTGATGACTGCCCTAGGATTACTGCTGCAGTCTTTGAGCAAGATCAGCTGCATACATTTCTGCAAAATATTTTCCATTTAACTCATTCTCTGCTAAAATCATCCTTAGTTCCTAATTTTTATGACTTCACATAAGATAAGTCCTTTCAGCATCCTCTCATTCAATTCCCAATGTGCATGTCTGGAGGAACCACTTAAACATGCCTTTGTTATGTTAATATTATTTTAAAAGTGCTTCAACAGCTGAAGTCATTTTGCACCTATGGACTCCCACCTGGAATACACCGAGGACTGCTTCCACCAAATGCATGCATACTACTTACTTGTATATCTGGAATCCTCTCCTCTATGTTCTCCCATCAAATCATGCAAATTTTGTTAGCATAGATGATAGAAATTTTGCTCAGTAGCTCGATAAAATATAAAATCAATGAGCTATATCTTACCAGACAGTCCTTGATTTTTCAAATTCAGGCAGAAATGAAATTGTTTAGATAGACTATTGTCTACAAGAATTAATTACATACAATATATGATTCATAATCTTTTTATTTGGGCATTAAAAACTCCTTTTCTCGAAGTCAAGGATTGGTGTAAAGCTACAAAATAATGTTGAAAATATGATTGCTATTGTCAATTTTATGGGAAAAACTTTTTATAATTTTCAATGCGAGTGCCTCTTGCTGCTCAAGATTATAGTAATTCATGTCTCTGTATACATGTTAAGAGGTTTTCATTCCAGAGGAAAAGGTAAGTAATCTACAACATTAATCATGAATTTCATTTAAATAAACTCCTGCTTATAAAACTGTCTGTGTCCTTAAAGCCTGTAAATGAAAAGGGCAATTACTATACCATGTCATAAAATTTTATTCTTCCTATATTATTTAAATTCACTAAGATTTTTTCTTCTTGTGTGGTTGAAATGTTAAGATTAGGTATAAATGGTTATTTTTCTATTAAAAGCAATTATGACTCTGTAATCAGTTGGGAAATACATTTTGATTAGGTATTGCTTATATTTATGGTATCAAATGTGGCCTTGAATCTTTAACTTGGCATTCCAAAAGTGTCATTACTTTGAATCCCTTTAAAACAATTATTCTATAATTATTTTGGCTTGCAGCTTATGTTGACATGAAATTTTGAACCGTTCCAAAGAAACCTTTTCTATCCCCCCTTAATAAGTGCAGTAAGTGATTTTTTAATACTACATATATATGTATATCATTCATTGTATGTACCTACATAACATACACAAAAATACTACTGCCTACTTTTGCTGTTACTCTTGTACTCTTCATCGACAGCTACTATCACATGGCTTACATCTCGGTGGCCAGAGTTTATCTTTCAGAAGTGACCTTTGATGATACGAAAGGAAGAAAATAAGTCATCTTCCCTAGTCCTCGGGCTGGAATTAATATATTCATTTACATATTCTACGTGACTCTTTGTCATCCAAAGAAGTGAAACAGATCCTCCCAAATAGAATCCCATTTCCTTCAAAAGACTTCACTCCATGTCATCTTAATCATCATCATTTTGAAAAGAAAATTGGGTAGATCCCTCAGTGCTTTGAAAAAGGGTTCTAATCATTTTTCTTAAGGGAGAACTTGATGAGGAAGTTTCATATCAATATAGTAGTGTATGAGTTAAATACTTGGGACATGACGTTATTAGCAAAAGGGAGGAACTGAATAAATGCTCCAAGGTAAAGCAAACACCATTGTATTTACTAACCATAGTATTATTTTCAAAATGTTTAATTTTCACTACTCTCTTTCTGTTCTCAGTGTGCCATTCAGCAGTATTTGATAGATATTTTTGAGATGTATTCCTAAAAAGTATTTCAAACCCGACTTTCATAGTCAATGATTTTGCCACTGAAAATTACTTTTTCATCAATGTCAGCTCAAATAAAGTTTTGTCTTGAGATTCCAGCATCCTTATTCTTCCCTGTCAGACTGTTTAGGTTGAGAGTAGTTGGCATTTCCTGCAAACTATCATTTAAAGAAATGAAACATTCTCTTTAGATTAATCATTTAAGAGGTAAGTAAAATTATTATAATAAAATCTCTTTCTTGTTTTGTTATTATCAATAATATTTTAATAGTGTATAATTTAAAGACTGGGAAACTAAAAGACCATATTTAGATATTTATATCATTGTCAATAAGAAAGGATTAGACGAACATCTAAGTAGAATAGATTAATCTTTATTTTGCCTGTACTCCTGTTTCATAGATTTTTACATCACATGTATTGTGAACCTATTTTAGGAAAGAGACAATGAATTGTCTCTTATGGCGTCTTTCAACCTAGTCGCCTTCCACCATCGATTTCTATAAATAAAAATTTTCATTGAAAATGCCACCTTGATGAAGTTTATATTAAAGAAATGTTTTTCATAGACAAGCTTAAATATAGCTTTTGATGCTGTACATCTATTGAAAGAACAGAATAAAATGTTACCATCGTAAGAGTGTTTTCATTTATCATATCCCTTAAGTTGGTGAAGATATTTTAATGATAGATGATGATATTGTTATTTTTATTATTATTACAGATGATAGATAATAGATAGATGATAACATTGTATTACCATAAAACATCAACCATGGATTTAAGCCAAGCTCTCTTAGCTTGTTCACAATGTGCACAAGCTTATCACAAACGGAAGTTACATACGAGGATAGTTATTTATAGAAATGGTTATAGTAATATTAGTAGTAAGCATAAATTAATTAGAATGTTTTCCATTTATTGGAAAATAAAGAAATCTTCTTTGACTTTTTTGACAATACAAGGCTGATGAAACAATAATACTGTAATTTGAGGGCCACGATAGATTTGAGGAAATGTTTATTTGGTAAAGTATCAATGTTTAAATTAATGTTCAATTTTCGCTTAAACAATGCTAACTTATGTTATACAGAAGCTATTTCTACCAGAAATTTTAATAATAAAAATAATGCGACACAAGATAATAACAGGTACAAGTAAACGTAAATACTATCAAATATAAATTCAAATCAAACGACTAACCAATCAATTCAATAACGACGTCAATTCATGCTTAAGTATAAAGCAAACATGAGCATTTAATCGAAGAATAACGACCATCGATACTTTACGCACCGATAGTCGCAATCGTAAACTTAAATTATAATACAAAGAACTTCAGGATAGGACTTGTGCGAGAAGAACAGAAGCTACGTTTCAAGTTAAACATGACTGCTAACAGTGCACGTCATCTCAGTGTGAAGAAGTAAAATGAAAGCGAGAACATTATAGAGCATTGTCACCATGGAGGTAAGGTAGACATCACTACACTATACTATATCTTATGAATTGCATGATATTTGTACATTTACTCAATTTATGAAAAAATAGCTGTAATTAGGGGCATCAATATCAATGTTATAATTTTCTGTTGGGCTCCCGAATAGCCAAGTGTGCAACGCGTTCGATCCCCGGTGGTTCGATTCCCGGTGGATGTCCATGTGCGAAATGACCTAAGCTGTCGAAGCACTTATTAACAGTTCTACTACGATGTTCTGTTTAATCTTGTTTATTTATGATGTGCTATATTGAATATGATTATCATTATTCTTATATTCTTAAGTTATTCAACGACAAGAATTTGTGGTACCTCATCTCCCTGTAACTCACGAATTCAAAGTATAATAAATAAGCCAAGATAAAAAAATTGTGTTCAACACAATTAAGTTGAATAGGTAATTTGATGGCTGTATTTACACAGTTATTTAAAACTACCGCTCATAGTACGCGGTAGTATTGAAGATTACTTCTAGATGTAGACTTTTAAATGTGGTTTAGTGATTTGCAAATCTTAGACTTCTTCTGAATCTCTGTTGTAGGGGATAGTTAATGTTTTAAATATATAAATATGGGTATGCTCGTGTCCTTCGTGTTTGTAAATATAGCTGGTAAATAGAATTTGTTATTCGGACGGTAATCTCTGTTATACCCTTAAAATTTGATGATATTATACGGCTGGATGTTTTCAGTTCTCTCCTAACTCTTTTAAATTATTGGTTCATTGGGCAAAATGCTAATCTTAGAATTATTATGATGGAAATTCTCTTTTTGCCTTGGAGGCCAAATTAATAACTCGTATTGCATAGAATTCCTGTCGTTTTTCGTTCGAAGTTATTGAAGTTTTGCCTCCTTAAAGTCACATAGACATCAGGACCTTCTGAAAATTGCATTGGGTATTTTTTATTATTTATTTTATGATGAATTTCGCTGAAACTCAAGAGATATGAAGAATATAGATATAAATAGGTGCGTGCAAGCAAACGGTTTCGTAAAATAATTTTGAACAGTATGTATTTGTAAGTAATTTTCTCTTACTATTTGGGAATTTGATTCGTTTTCCTTCTTTAAGAAGATTTTTAGGTTATTTTTAACATTTGGTTCATCGATGAAAATCAATGATACCTATGCTTAAACTTTCCAATTTCTTGTGCGAGTCGCTCCAATCTCAATATCAATCCGGATATTTAGTATACCGAAGAACTTCCTTGAAACTCTAACGGTTTAAGGTAAACCTAGTTTATTTTATCCTTCTGAATCCTTTAATTCGACCCAACATCTACGGAAGTTGTAATACTTCAACAAGGTGAAATATTTAATTATAAATTAAAAAGAGACCTTTAATGGATACATCTTGTCGATGGTCTTGTAAAAGGCAGGACCATCGTTGCTTCTTAAACAAATTTGGTCTCGCTAATTCGAGGCTTGCATTTTGAAGAGATTAATTTGCCCATTCTATCGAATGTAAAGTATTCGTGGCATGTCATGAGAAAAGAAAATTAGAATTTTTGTGCTTTTATAGTGCTTTTATGTACATTTTATAGTGCTACTGTAACTCCTTAAAATTTCATTGCCTTTTCATGGTAAAATAATTTAAAATATACGCTTTTATTTCAGTTTTATAACTCTGGGGACTTAATGCACATTATTTGATTAATCTCACCGCCCTCCAAGTGGTTGGCCATTCAAGCATTTGCCACCAACTTCGGTTGGAAGATTCTTCGCTTACCTTTTTAATGGGTGATAATAGGGGGTTTCTTTCCGGCTAAAGAAATTATAAGGAATGGCATCATTACTCAGAGCATAAAGCAGTCACGCACTCGCTGCAAAGGTAAGAGCCAATTTAAATATTTAACCGATGGAACACAGTGAAACCCCGAAAAGGGCATGTACCGTCTCTTGTCTGATTTTCTTGTCCTCCCTCGTTCCACTTGTGTCGCTTGTACTTAATTTACAACGTCTCTAATCTTCAGTTTTGGGGATTTTTCATTTTTTTATTAATTTTTTGAACATTTGTGTCCCTTTCCTTCTAGATGCACCGGCCGTCTCTAATATTTACGTAGAAATGTTTGGTTTTCGACACACGGGACTAATGTTTTGACTCCCTCTTTATTTCCATTGACCCCCCACGGTGAAGTCTAATCATGTCCTAGACCTGGGATATCGAGCAACCCAGTTATTTTTGCTATTTTTTTCGGACTTGAAACATATGGAATCGGAGAACGAATGTTTCGCTGACTATCCGCGCCTCACAACGTGCACTATAAATTCAGATAGAAATCGAAATGGATTATCATTTTTTTTTCCTACTGTTAATGAGTGCTGTAGTTTTCTGGCTATGTTATAGGCTTTTTATGGACGTAAGAGCTAATGAGAAACAACTTTTCGTCAAACAAAGACATGGTTAATGAAGGAGATGTCGAAAAGAATCGCCTTTGTTGGCTGTGGTTATACTGATAGCATATTTGAATGATGGTTTAGTGTTACGGTATGATTTCCATGAACTTTTTCCTCGTAAAAAATTTCATTTGGGACGTTCGGAGCTTCTTGAATGTTAAAGAAACGAAATCGGAGAAGATGATCCACTTGAAGAAGCGTGTACCATTTGATGTTCCGATCACCTGTCACCCACTATAATGCCGTCTGGCTACGCCCAGACTCCGTTTCAGCTTTAAACCCCTGGATTTTTTTTGCAAAGAGGCAGGTGTTTCCTGTCTAAACTGGCCAGAACCGTTACCTTTTCTGTTAAATTTCTTTCCGCTGTATCTAACCCAAAAATTATTTTTTAAATTACTGATTAACACTACAGGATTCCCCGCGGATGTGTTCTATAGAACACGTCCGCGTTAAGAACACATTAAGTATACTTAAAGCTGAGGAAATTTACGTGTGTAGACCTGAAAACCATCGTCTATTGATGATTAATTTTCATCTTAGAATGGCTTTTATACTCCACTAGTGAATCATTTTGATTGCTACTCAAATACGAATAATGCATACGTATTTCGGATACGTACTTGCAATAGTTGAAGAATATAAAATTTAAAACGATACGTGTATTAAAAGAAAGAAAGGGACTTCCCAGAAATCGGTAATCCGGAGATTCCCGTTCGTCTCTAAACGCAAGTTCCGCCTGCCGAAATACGGCTTACGGAGTGTTTTTAAATATCTAAATGAGACTTGTATTATTTTCAGAAAAAATGTCTTTCCAAAATAATATCAAGTAAATGAAAAAGATAACATTTCGAGATAATCATGCCCAACATTAAATACTGATTATAACCGTCGAGAGATTGCCAAGCCTATAGGCTTAACAATATTGTACTGGCTATGTTATAATGCTTAACATAAATGGTTTTCGGTAAAGATATGAATTCTTAACAAAAGAAAGAGCAATTAATGCAACGATTTATCAACTAATTTAGCGCGTATGTTACGGAGACTTATATACCCAAAAGAATTAACATTACAAATATTTTATCTTGGAATCTGAGGTACAAAGAAATTCAAAACATTTTCTCGCTATATGAATACCATATGGCAGTTGATGTGTTTAAAAAACATTGTTTGCCAAAAATTTAGCATTTCAATCTTATTATTGAACGTGTGAGGGTTAATTAGAGGATAAATACCAATGAACCAAATGATACGGAGTGCCGATTTGGTGGGATTAATTAATTGATTATAGCGATGTTTGGTGGAACTTATTCATGCTGTATAATTTATTCGTTTTATTATATTACTATTATTTATATTAGTTCGTTTATTGCGTTACGGTTAACATGAAACAACGGTTAATACGAAATTTTTATATACACACACACATATATATATATATGTCTTTGTATAGACGCTTCTCCGGATATACATACATATATAGATCTTTTAACCAGTAATACAATGCGGAAAAATTCATTATTCCAAAATTAGTAGCAGTACTAGATAAGTGTCAGTTAAGTATGAGAGATTCAGTGTTTATTCTTGAAGCTACCATTGAGGCAATTGGATATAATACGGATGAATTTCCTATAAGTAAGTCCTCGATTCAATGAATTTGTACGGAAAAAAAGAAGGAGCGTGTGGAAGCCATAAAAGCTAATTTTCAAAACGAGGTACCAGATGTGACTGTTCACTGGGATGGCAAATGGTTACCTGCTTTAGATGCTCAGAAATCAAAAGAAGAATGTCTTCCGATAGTTATTTTATACCTAAATAAAGAACAACTTATTGCTGGACCAAGGTTGGAAAGTTTTTTAGGAAGCAGACAGGCGCAGGCTGTTTGGAACGCGATTTTAGACTAGAATGGTGCCTGTGTGCTTCTTGAACAAAAACTTAATAGAGATATGCTTACTTTTGCAGCAAGCAAAATCTTTTGTGCATCAATTGGTGTTAAAAAGTGTGTTCGAAGTAAAAATCAGTCAAGTGACAATAAATCCTGATATTCCACTGTTCAAAAAGTTGAGAGATAACAGGAAAAGTGTCAATCCAGACAAAATACAGTGCTATAAAGAAAATCTCGCGTTGCATCACTTTCCAAAACTGACAATCTGCTTGAGTTGTACTGAACTGAACTGACCAACGAAATAGCCAGAGATGTCTTTCAAGAGTTGATAGAGCTTTATGTGATATTTTTAGGCATAGATACTCAAAGAAAATTTAAAATTTGACCTCCAAGTGCCATGCACCAAGCTCTATGGATTCCAAGAGCAATTTATTCCCTAAAAATATCATTACCTAGTGATCAATTCAAAATTACAAGCAAGGATAAGGCAGTGCTGTTAGAGGTTTGCCTGTTCATCGT
>KZ308204.1:206858-224166 GCA_000376725.2 Ladona fulva | reverse complement strand
ATGCACAGTATTACTGTTCGTTTTTGGAGCATCACCTGTGACCAGCTTTGCGAAAGAAGCGGCAACACTTTCTGCGCAACCCACCCATCATTTTGCACGACAATACGCGGGCGCATACAGCGCAAGCTGTGGCTGCTCTGTTCGGTCGATGGGACTGGGAAGTACTGTACCATCCACCATACTCCCCGGACTTAAGTCCTTGTGACTTTAATTTGATTCCGAAGATGAAGGAACCACTTCGTGGCATTCGCTTCAGAACTGTTCCAGAGATTCTGACAGGCAGTAGACCGCTCCATTCACACCATCAACAGAACAGGCTCTGCTAACGGTATGCTACGCCTTCCACATCGCTGGCAACGGGTTCTACACAACGCTGGTGACTACTATGAAGGACAGTAACAGGTGCAAATATGTAACGCTTTTGTATTGGTTGTGAATAAATAGTTGCCACTATTTAAGTTCCAACCCTCGTACGTACATGACGATGGGTGAGATGTAACCTGCCAAAGCCCCTTTTTGAGGTGATGATCCATACGTTAAGTCACCTTATTCGTTTCTTATTAGGTAAGTTTCGTTACATTTAGAGAAGGTAATAAATTCTGATATCGAGTGTCTTATTTATTTCATTGTTTGCTATTAAATCCCGGTAATATCATGTCTACTGGCTTGGGAAATTAAAATGCGCTATATCGCATAACTTTATGCATTTATTTTCTTTTATTATTTTTATCATCATTCCTTTAACGAACCCCCAACCCTCAATTTCAATAACTCCCATTTATATCCGTTTTAAGAATTTTAACGACCATAGACAAAAAATACGAACAAAAACATGCCCAGAAAGTCCCGGTTGGCCGGGACTCGAACCCGGAATCTCGGTGTTAGAAGGCGCACAAATCATTCCACCACAGAGATCTGCTTATCCCTTTTAGTGCGGCTAAATCCCAAGGAATAAAAAGTGTGAAAAATGCGACATGACTGGGACTCGAGCCCAGGTCTCCCACTTTCCGTGCAGGTATCCTAACCACTGAACTACCATACTGCGTCGCCCAGAAAGTGGGAGACCTGGGTTCGAGTCCCAGTACTCAAAAGTAATGTGAACTAATAACTCATTATAGCCATTACATACGCCAGGATGCTGAATGTGCGTAATTAATTGTTACTGATGTTTCATGACCATGTAAGGTGGAAAACGAAGTCATAAAACAATGCCTTTTTAGTCTTAGATCATTCCCCTTACAAAATAATTTTTACAAATCAGGATATGTATGGTATTTAATTTTAACGGGGCGGCAAATTATGCTTGTACCCGGGCGGCAAATAGGCTGGGCGCGGCTCTGCCTGTAATGACGAAATACCTCGTCGTATCACTGAAAACTGTTCTCTGATAATTTCTCATTGTCTAGAACCTTTTATTGCTCATTAATGTCTATTGTTTCGTTGCTCTCTCTTTATCGGTCCATCGTATAAACCCAACTTCTACTTATGGAATCTTTGCTCTGAATAAACGTAACGTTCCCAATTATAACTTTTGACGCAGACTCTTTCGGTCACTGCCCATTCATAATTCACATTGTCGCCTTTTTTTCACCCACGTTCTCCTCATAAAATCTAACCCGATTAACAGGGTTAATACAGGGCAATCTTATGTAGGTAGTAATCTGTTTTATATTCATATTACGTCAACTCCGTTTACTTAAAACATTCCGTTGGGCAACAAGGCTAGAATAACCTAACAAAATTGTAGTCTCGAAATGAATTTACAACGAAAACT
Organism: Ladona fulva; assembly: GCA_000376725.2. Classification (NCBI taxonomy): domain Eukaryota; kingdom Metazoa; phylum Arthropoda; class Insecta; order Odonata; family Libellulidae; genus Ladona; species Ladona fulva. The sequence continues at coordinate 222,392 of KZ308204.1, read as the reverse complement.
AAAATTTTCATTCCTTAATTTATTTATCATGTAGTAGGACAACTTGTATTTAATCTTTTTAGAGAAATCAGCGAGAAAGTGTTTATATGGCTGTCTATTTTATGGTTTTGTAGCAATTACATTTTAATGTAACAGTTGTTGTTCTAATGTTTCGGAGTGCTCCAATGTTATAAAATTCTTATCCATCAGTTGAAATTTGGTCAGCGCGGACACACTATCTATGTAGGCCAACATTGTTTATGGTGTCATTTCATCACGATTTCTTCCTTCAAAATGATCTTTCCCCTCTCTCACACCTGGAATTCATCTTTGCAGATAGTTTTGATTTGTTGAATTCTTTTCACAGGTATCGCCTTGACAGTTTTACTCTTGGTATGTGAAATTGTTGAAATTGTCGATGCTGCCCCACTGGAGCGTGGCCTAATCTAGGGGTCGCTAGACGAAAAAGAATTTTATCCCATTGTCTGTCATATTTTTTCATCAGTAGAGTTTTACTGCATTTATAGCATCAATAGACATCAGAAAATGGTCATCCAGTAATTTGGTGGATATTTTTATTATTGCAGCGTTTAATTACCTTTTTATTTTTCTTCAGCTATGGCCACACATATATTAACTTTCGTAGATTTTCATATTTGGGGGGCGGTGGTATGAAAAAATTTGGGGAACACTGTTTTAAGGTAATATGAAGGAACGTAGTTTCTTATAAAATGCTTTATTTGTTAAATAATAAGGTTTGTGCACAAATTAACCATTCGAATCCCATAATTTTCATTATTCGCAGCCAGTTTGATCTGTGTCTATGTATCTGGTCCTATTCAGATTGTTTCTCTCGATGATTGCGTCCACTATAATCTTTTGGTCCTCTCTTAGAGTCCTCTCTCTTGCGAGGATCCAGGAGTTTTCTGCGAAAAGGTAACCAAGATGATTATTTAAGAAAAACTTAGAAAATACATTAAATAATTTCAAATTTTGAAATTAGAGTTTTTTAGACTGTTATCTTGAACCCCTTGTACTAATTTAAATAGCCTATTAATTGAAACGAATTATGGTGAATCTTCGCGGCTAAAAAAAATTTAAATCTTGGGAACAGTCTCACAAAAGTAGGTTCCCCGCGACGCCTTAGTTTACCATGGCTCAAATCCTGCCCAATTGGATAGCTTATCTCATGGCATACTTTTATTTTTATTTATTTTAATGATTCCGCGTTGTATGATATGGAATCAGTTTGTGTCATATAATTAATAGCATAATTTTAAGGGTACATTTTTCTTTTAGTATCTTACATATTTTTTGAATCTGTTTATAACATATAATGTGAAATTTGTAGCGTGCGATGATATACTCGCCAAATGGTTCATCAGACAATTTGCCGAGTAGAATCAATATATAAAAACTGACACACGGAAATTGATGTTATGTTTTAATATGCAAGATTCCTCCGTATTAGGTCCAGAGGAAGAAAATGAAATCAAAGCAACGACTTCATGGAATAAAGAAAATTAATTAGTACTAACAGTTTTAATTTATAAAATATTACAAACGACAGAATACACATGACGAAGCTTTCGACGCATAGAAACGTCTTCATGGAGGGCGAGAATGACTATAAAGTCCGGTGGGGGCCCTCCGTGCGAAATGACCTAAGCTGTTGAAGCACTTTTAACTACTACTACTATAAAGTCTCCTCTAACAGCTAACCAATTTAAATCTAATAAAAGGATCGGAAAGCGCAGTAAAAAAGAGAAAAATGATAGAAATTATGTGTGAATTAAAAAACCTAAGACTTAAAGAAATATTAGGAAAAATTTTCCGTAGCAGATAAACGCCCTCAAGAAGGGGGTTTTGAAAAACCTGCGGAATATACTGATAGTAATATCTAAATTTTAAACTAATGAAAACTATTTCTATAACCCGGAGAAAAAAAAAACATTGGCAAAAAAGTAATTTACCTTGCTGTTGCCTAGAACCTCCAACAATTCTTCTTTCTTTCTTCTCATCATCCATCCCATTGGCTTGTTTAACCACCCGTACCTCCTCCTACCCTATTCCCCTACCGCGTTACTGTTCCTCGCCTCAATTCCTGACTCACCCCACCCACCTTTCATTCCAATCCCACCCTAACCTCCACGTCTTCCTTCCCTTTCTTGAGGTGTTGTATAAATTAAAATAATTAGCATTCACAAATTTTCTTTATCCTGTTAGGGCATATCAGTGAAGGCCGAAACCACCGAAAACATGAAAGAAACTATATTTACAGGGCAGTAACTTTTCTCGGATTCCCTTCAACAAATGAGATTCGGAGGGTCGTGTCAGCCGAAAATTTAATACATCACATAGATCCTAGAATTCCATCTGTAATGACCAATCCTGGATTCTTTTGCACGCCTACCAGAGGTCTCTGAAAGATCTTTTTCGTAAATGGACCTCATCTTTTCTGGAAATGGCTGGAGGGATTCGAGAAAAAGACTTGTATAAAAACAGAAAATTCTAGTCCAATCTGTTATTAGGATCGTTATTTTCGCTCTCGCCTGGGGTTTCTGTCCTTCGTGTGCTCTTACGATCGCTAATGCAATATATTTTTTCAAAGAAATTTTTAACCGTATAATTTACGTGAAATAGTTTTTCACTTCCTCAATTTTCAATCTAGGTAACACGTCCCGTTTGAATTGGATACATACCGTAAATACTTCCCAAAAACGGTTCGCAGGACCACACCAATGAGTAGCCATTGTAATCGGTGGCCACTACGTTGTAAGGCGCCGTAACATTGACTGCAACGGGAAAGTAAGAATGCCAAGTAAATGGTTGTAAAATACGAAAAATGGTTCATACTTTTCATCTCATATCGAAACTTTTTCATTTAACGCCATTGGAAATTATTCGAATTCATAAAAAAAGCACACAATTTAAGTTAAGTATAAGTTGTCAGAATAGAAGGAATCGTAGAGCTTATTGTAAGAATATCTTCCGTCATTATTGGTAATGTAAGATTTCAAATTGATTACTCACTTCCTCCAACTATGAAAGTAACAAGAAGCTTGGCTTTGCCGTTAGCATCAGGTGCAATCACTGCAGATCCAACAATATTTTCATATTTATCGTTCCTGTACGAAAATAAAAAGAGATTATATTTCATGAATTAATAGCTCCTTAATTATGCCTCTTAAAGGCTTTAAAATAGGCTACGATGGAAAGAGTTTGTGTCCATAAATCCGCCATTTCACATTACAGTTGAACAGGACTTCTCACGAATTTAAATTGATCAAAAACCGACCAAAGGGGATCGTAGAGTACGAATGTATAATATTTATTAGTCCTTTTATCAAACGAAAAATTACGAAACTCTTGTTCATTACGCTGCTTTATTTACGCAACTACTCACCACCCTTCTATCGTATAGAAGGGAACAAAAAATTCACTGTTGAAGGTAGGGATGCTCTTGAATGGTGCTATTCTTCTAATCTATAAATAGAATTAAAAAGAGTGTAGCCGGAAAGGTCCACCGGAACGATTGCAGGGTTTTTAAGTATCATTTATTTATTTATCGTAAAAAAATCTCGTCAATACATTCATTGTGCCTTTAGACAGTTATTTTTTATTCGGGTGGATTATTTATTTGCTCAAACAACATTTATTCGCATACTGATGTTACTAAAAGGCAAGTTGAAACGGAAGCAAAGGAGAGTAAATTTCAAAAGTGTCGTAGGTAAAGCTTTTCCTCCCTTTTTCACCGATCCTCTTCAACGAAGTCGCAAATAGATTTCCATGAAGTTGGACGGCTTTGACGATTCTTTGATCGCTGGATAGGTTCGTAGATATGACGGCAGACTAAGCCGGAAACTGAGCCAGTTAACGAGCAGAAATTTATCATTCGTAATACACGACATATTTGCTAATTTTAAGGTTAAATTCCGCACTTCGGAGAATGATAAACCGTAATGAGTCGCCCTAAGCAATCATTAATAGTATTGGGTTCGTAGATGCCTCTTAAACGTAGGATTTTACCATAGGTCAGTTTAAAAGTTAGAAAATTCAGACAAGATTAATTTTCTACCGCAAATGGCCTCTTGCAGATTTTATATCTTTAGGCGAAAGTTATTTCTTTGTGAAAATAAGCCTCAGTATGAACGCACGTTAGTAGGTCTTTGCTCAGATTTAAATGAGGTTACTGGAACTATACGCTAATTGGTACATTAATACGGAAATACATTCGTCGTAGATTTAGTCTTTGTTGCATTAACTATCTACTTGTACGAGATATTTGATGGATCTGTGAGAAGTAACCCAGTGATGAATATCTTGCGCTGTGATAGTCATGTAATTATTGATAAACGGAACTTGAAAATATCCCCTTCATAAATGGGATTCGTAGCGTATCTCGAAACAACGTTTTTACCCCACTTTCTGTACTGACAAACTCAGAAATATTTCTTGGCTTTATATTAAAGAGAACATTGTATCTGAAGTAGAAATGCAGAATTCAAACCAATCAGCATCTAAATTACAGGAACGTTCATGTGTGCTTGTCACATTCACAATAATGCTCATCAAAATGCTCATGTCTACTGAAATGGTATGGAATACTTACCGGATTTGAGTGTTGTTCACGATGACTTTGCCGTCAGCCAATGTGTACTGCGCTGCAGTGCATTTGCCATTCAGCTGGAAAATATTCGGGTATTTCGCAATCTCGTACCATACGCCCATATACTGCAAGAAGGATGGGATTACGTTTGTTGTTATTGGTTGCTACAGGAATACAATGCTACGAGGGTTTCACGCCTCTTCCTTTTTAGTTATATTGTAACTCTTGTTATAATGAAGGAACTTAGATGAAATTTAAATGTGTTTGATTCGTGGTATAACTCTCTGGTTAATGAATGATTATAATAAAACTTCAATGGCTGATGCATAGGGGCTTACATATTTTTATTTTCATTATCTATATTTGTGAACAAGGATATGCGGGCGGATTTGACGGCATGAAAAGTAAATTGGACAATGAAGCTTTATATTGTAAGGCTTGTTTTAAGATTCCTTAAATTTCTTACCCTTTCCACATCGAAGTAGTCGTTCACCTCAACATCCGGACATTCAATTCCAAGTGCACCATATACACAAAGGAGGGCTATGAAGCAGGAAGTAATCACTTTCATCTTCTGAAATAGAGATTTATACTGGGCATCATCGTCAGTATATGTACTTTTGTGATGGAGCCACGTCACATTACTTTCATTTTCAATTTTTAGCAGACTCTAATAACTTAATACCATACAATTACATGTTAGTGAATGCAGTATATCAATGAATCAAAATTAAAGTAATAAAAACTGTTATTCTTTGGGATTCAGCCTCACGGCTCTTCCATGCTTAATAATTTACCTTTCCTCAATCATTGAGAATCAAAATTAGCAAAACTTAATCAAAAGTGTAATTTTATTAGCGCTATTCGCCAAACCCTCGATTTGTACGCTGGGTTGGTTCCACAAAAGTGCCGCATCGAAATCTTAAAAATCCACTCCCAATAATTTTGCAAGATAGTGGATTTATTTCTTAACATTAGCATTTAATATGAACAATTAGTGGACAGGTGAAGCGATCCGAACAATAACTTGAACGATTGCCATAACAACATTTTAATCTCTGACTTCATCGTCTGCTATGGTAGATCTTACTTTTTTTTCTCTAATCTCTAAGTTTCATCATCGCTGTGGCAATTGTTTTCTTCTACGCGAAGGATATTTTTTCATTCATTTTTCTGCCGATGCTACAAATTTACTAAATAGCTGTTAACCAGGTACAAATAACCAATAAAAATCTATATTTTTGTGTTGGTATATGCATGTGAACCGTGCAAATCGATAGTTTACAATGTTACAAAACAAAACATTTTCGGAATTCGGTGACCGAATTCCAAAAACGAGACCGTACTAATAGAGTTCTGTACAAATCAATAGTTGATGTTAATTAGAAGTTTTCTTTTAGTTTACAATAAGTTTTCTGACATCGAGGCAACGGAATGGGTCAATCGAAAGTTTTCTGTTGCTCACAAATATGCCCGTATAACCCTTTATTTAGCAATACATAATTGAAAATTGAAAGTTAACTTACGGATAGATCCAGCTGTGAGACTCGAGCACCTGGAAGACTTCTGCGTTAAACAATGAGCGTCTCATCTTTTATAGGAAGGCGGCTTCGAAAAGGATAATTTTAGTTGAGGAAAGTCCAACAACGATGAGCTTATGAAATCCTGTTATATAACTAAGATATCATGAGCATTATTGCTTAAACAACTCGAGGTTTTTATCGTGTTGCGATATTTTCAACATTTTTGGGGATATCTCACCGAAATTTTATCGTTGACTTCTTGTTTGGTAAATGTGGCTTAAATCGAAAGAAATTATCGTTTTCGAGAAAATATGGTGGGCGTTTGAGATATAAATAGAATTTTGTCCAGTTTTCCTCCGAGTGATTGCAGTTCCTTCAAAAGTAATTGCTCCAATTTTGATTGTATTTGTCACACTGTTTTTCCTTAACCTTTCTACGAAGGGAAAAATTCATGACTCGACGAGTGATCGTGCTTTCGGTTTCGGTGAAAGTTTCGGTTGACGGAGACTCGTTCGCTTTGAATCTAGAATTGCATAGGAAAGTAACTGCATGTGGCATGTATTGAAAGTGACAAGAGCAATTTTATTTCACCGATTGATTTAGGATAATAAAATTTATTCAGGATCGTGAACTAGGATAAACGTGTGTGTACTCATAATCAACCTTTATAGAATGAGCAAGAAAATTAATTTTTCAATTCTTTTATTCGTATTAGTTATTACTGAATTTTAATAAAAAAATTAAAACTACAGAAAAGATATTACAAAACATATGGCAATAAATATTAATATTTCAAGACATATACGTATTTAGCATACAATTCGCAATATAATTAAGACGATAAGGATGATGCCTTTATTGGGTGTTAAGTTTATTTAGAACACTGCAATATATGAAGAAGACAAGGAAAGGGCGGAAGAATGACTAAGGTTTAAAATGTCGGTCCATCCGTAATAATTTTTGGAAAAATCACACGATATTTGCGAGAAATTTTACGAAAAAATAGTTTCCCTAATGTTCTCATACGATATAGCACGCAAGCAAAACGTGGAGCCTAAGGAGGGAAAAAGTTCAAGCTATTGAAATAATATTTATTATGCCTGTAAATACAATGATGTTACTTCACAGGTAGAAAAAGTTATGCAGCCGTAAGAGAATAAGTATTGAATATCGAACTGTAAGAAAGAAATGAATTTACGAAGAAAGTTAAGAAAGATATTTAAAATTTTTCCATTCTGTTTAAAAATGCCGATTTCATCAAGTGATATGAGATAAAAGGAGGGATAGTAGAGCAACATGTGTCAGTGTTTCAGAGAATTGAAAATAATGGATCTGTGCTTTGAGTATTCAGCCATACGACAGATTTTAACTTCAAACCCTACTCCATTAGCTCTGAATCGAGAATGAGGCTTACTAGGATATGAGGACTGAAGAATTTTTTCTTTGCTTTCCTTGCTTTGGAAAACTAAGAAAGGAAAACTTAACTGCTGCACAACGACCATATGAATACTTTTTATAGAGATGAAAAATTATCAAAATTATAACTGTTATCATAGTAGGGTGATCAGATTAAAAGTTTGGTTTAGGGGATTGGGGTACGGAAACTTTGAGGTATTTGTAGCTGGGTATTCATATTTAGATGTTGCAGAATTCATTATCTCGTGAGTAATCGTACTAAAGTAGCATTATATCGTCTATTTCAATATTACACGAAATTTGTTTCTCATATCTGAAGCACAGCGTGTTAATAATAACTGCAACTGGTTTCGTTTCTTATATTACTACTTAAACTTGGAATTGAAAGATTTAGCTTTTGCTTACCTAGTAGTAATACACACGAATAATATTCAGTACGTAATATTCAGAATACCACAGCAAGAATAATATTCAGTACGTTTTCTTTGTAAAGTGGAAATTATGGAATTTTTGGAAATTATGTCCAAATTATGAAATGGAGCGTTTTTAATACCCCATGTAAGATTTTACCGAAAAGGTATTTTGCAATTCAATCTTGTAGGAGAGGCATCACAGCCAGAAATTTGGCACGTCTGGCTGTCCAATTTACCCTTTATCTCGTCACAGCCATGAATTAAAGAAATAGTAGAAAATGAAGATAAATGGAATGTAAATGTTCTCCTTAGATATTTCACTGGAATTTTATATTTCGTTTCCTTAGAATTGTTTCACAATTCGGAAATTGTATTTCGTTTCTTTATAATTATCAAATTACTTCCTTGCACCTATTATTCATTTTCTGACGTGTTATCTTCCATTAGAAATAAAAATGTATACCAAAGACGCTTTCAAAAAACTGAAGGTAATACGGTCTCCGGTGATAAGACATCTTTATTGTAAATGAGATATTACGTAATATTGAGTTTGAAAAAGCGTCTCTCAAACTTCTTACCTGATGATGTCACGCCGCAACGAAGCCAAGTTCTTCGGTTAAAATATAATTTTGGACCTAAAATGTCTTGTTACCTGAGTTGTGCTAATTAGAGTATTGTATTTTATTATTAAAATGTTCGATTATCGCGCACGGTTGTTAGCGGCGGAAATCGACAATTTTCATAACAAATTCTATCCTATCTGGCCAGGCTTCGTGGAAAGATATTATAAAGGATTAAGAAAAATTTTGTAGTGTCCACAAGATGTTTATTACACGACCAGTTTCGGCTACATTGCGGAATGGCTGCATACACAAATGATAGTTGTGTACCCCAAACATGTCATGTGATAAACATCTTGTGGATACTACCAAGTTTATCATATTCCTTCAATTTGCATAATGATACCAATATATATAACAGGTTTATATTTGTATTTACGCAAATGATATTAGTTAGATAGAGAGCAGGGAAAACAGAAATATCATGAAGTACTGGTGATATAATTTTTCTTAAGCTAAAATTGATTAACTATTTCATCAGGCTCTATAGAAACCTCTTTCAGATTTTGTTCTATTTGTAATGCACTTTAGACTCGATATCCATTTTCATTCAACTTTTGCGCTATACAGGGTCTTTACAAAGTCTTCCTCCGATTTCAGAAATTCGTAGTGCGAAAACGGTTTATGGCATTTCAATGAACAACCTACTATTTGAAAAAGGAGGTTCTTAAGTTTTCTTGTGTTGCCGGTAGACGCCTCTATTATGCGCATGAAGCTACAATCCCGTCAGTGTCATTCAAGATCTCGACCCCACAACAGAAACCGTTTTGCGTTCTGAAGTTCCATGAGTGCAAGTCTGTTACAACTGTGCGACGTTCGGCACTTCACTATCGGCCACACAATATTATAATAATATTATATAATTTATTTTGTGGACTCTACAAGAGAGTTTTTCTTTCTCTGTAATTATGAAGGAGTTCCACCAAGTCACACCTCAAACCGTCATGTTCACACTAGACATGTTAACTTCATTGTGGCAGGAATTCGACTATCGTGTTGATGAGTGCCATACGGCTGGAGGGGGACACATAGAACATTAGTAACAATCTTAAAATAGACTTGAATCTATCTTAAGTTTATTTAATTTTTAATTATATTTGTACATTATAATTTCATCAAAATACAGCGTATTGAAATCGGACGATGACTTTGTAAACGCCCTATATTTACTTATCTTCCTCTACTTTGAGTGGTGTTCCTTTTAGGCGTTGTCATACGAGAATATCATTATCTTCATCATTTTGAAGAGAAGGACAAATCTAAATGGCCAACAGAAAGGTGGAGGATACGATAACATGGAAGTTAGAAGAAGAGCAGAAGAAGCAGAAAGAGTTAAGGATGAGATGTGGAGGGAGAATACGAGTACAACAAGCTGGTAGTCAATGGTCAACGGATACCATATTCTGAGATGAGAAGAAAAGATGATGATGTTCAATTACATATAGCCTGTGTGGTATGTAGGTGAAGTTGAATACCCGGGAATTTCAAGACAACGTATAATTTCTTACTTTAATCGAGGAGTTTTTAAACAGCGTGGCCCTAATACTATGAGATCAACATATGTCAGTCAGAATATCCCTTAGAGTTCGTGAGTCATAATAAATATCTAGGAGTTACAATTAGCAGTAGTTTATCATTCAAAGAACATATTCGTGATATTATAGGAAAGGCTAATAAAATTCAAAGATTAACAAGTAGAACTCTTAGAGGATGTCAATCAAGAGTCAAGGAAATTGCTTATTTTTCTTTGGTCAGACCCAATCTCGAATACTGCAGCGCAGTGTGGGATCCACATGAAGTAGGTCTAGTCTCAGATTTAGAGATGGTTCAACGTAGAGCGGCACGTTTCGTTAGCGGAGATTTCAGATTCGATAGCAGCGTTACGGCCATGATAAACTCCCTCGGATGGAGTTCACTACAGGATAGAAGATCAGAATACAGACGGAAGCTGTTCGATAAATTCGTCAGCCCAGAATTTTCAGACGAGGTCGAAGACATTATAATTCCAGTTCAAAACGAACGCGATCTACGAGAGGCGTCGACCAAGCAATATAAGGAGATAATCGCTAGAACAGATAGCTACTTCTGGTCGTTTTTTCCGCGGAGCATTAGAGAGGCTAACAGGATAAATTAGGTACGAATATTTGGTGTTGATACACCCCCTGCCATACGCCAATCGGCGGCTCGCGGGGTAAAATTCTAAATCTAAAATCTAAATCTATGTTTTGTGCGATCTCCCAGGAACTCAGTTTGAAATTATGCTTACTTCGAAATAAAGTTAATATTTATCATGGCTGTATACAATTCATGGCTTCGTTGATCAAATACACGAATCTACACCGTTTTTGTCAGACGTTTTTCACCTTAGAATAATTCACATATGGTGACGTTCGTATATTCTACACACGTAATACAACTTGCATTACTACTTATTACTATCGCAGAGTTTGGGTAAATCCAATAATTATAAAATAAAATATTTTTTAATTAAATAATCCTTTCACTGTGCTGACTTTTTGAACAACAATCGATTTAGTTTGGGCCCATTGCAGGAATGTAATAAGAAGGTAGTGCAGTGGCTGAAGGAAAACCGGTTAAGACTCGTATGCAGCCAAATTTGTTCTGGGATGTATTTTGGGAGGATCGGAGGGTCAAGGAAAGAAAGGTTACAGTGAAATTTACTTTATGCGAAGAAGTACGAAGAGAAGTCTCACTACAGCGGACTGCTCCGGAACTAGCGGAAGTTAACTCCCAATCGAAACTTGAAAACCGGTTTCGCTGTGTTTGCGAATGTCAATTCTTCATCTCGAAGAGGGAGGAGATTGAGTCTCAGTTTCGAGCGTCCAAGATTTTAATTTTATTTTCACTCAGTGATGGGTTTTCTTTTCATTTGCCGACGTGCGATTATTTTTATTACTACAAGACAGTGTAGATTTTAAATGGATTTCACGACTTAGTCAGATACTTAGCGCAATAAATGTCGAGTGTAAATGGAGTTAATGGAATGGATTAAAGATCTCTTGGAAACATACTCTGAAGCTGAGAAATGTCAATGTGAAAGCGACTTTTAAATTTAATAGTAATGTATCAAACGGTGGAATGAAACAATTTCTGGAAGAATTTTCGAATTTTTCAGTTTTGAACAATTGAAGGAAGAATGACGATGGAGGAAAAAAAGAATTAATGTATCGCGGATTGATTGCGCCGGGAATAAATTAAAATTGAGAATTCGAGATAATGGCTAAATTGTAACCGTCATCGGGTGTGTAGCGTGTGGATTTTAGGTTGAATTCGTGACCTTTAGAATAAGTTTTAGGATACCCTGCTACGCTCCTCTGTCTGATAATCTGTCATTCTTTCGATTCGGAATGCCTCCGGGAGAAACGCTGGAAAAAATTGGCTATGGTAAGGAATTCGCTCCAAAGTGTTTGGGGTAAGTGGGGACGATCAACCGAAAAGACATCGAGGAAGCTATCACCGGTCATTCTCCTTTCATAACCCTACCTTTCCTCATCACTTTATAATGATACACTGGCTCCTTTTCCATCGTATCGACTGCTTCCTTTCTCAACACCTAAAACTTTGAGTCAAGCCAAAAGCAGCCTGAAGATGGTAACACGTTTTAAAGGTAACACATCACTAGTTGTGACATGGAATAGCTGAAATTTGACTCTTTTCCTTTTGAACCCTTTTCCTGAAATCTATTATTTGAGAAATACAGTTTCGTATGATCTGAAACTGCCCAAATGTTGGAGGCGAGGAGTGTTTTGTACACAAAAATACATAGTTTTTATTTTCAGCTGTTATTGCTGTTACAAATAACATTACTCTTCATCTTCAGCAGAAAAGTATTTCATTTACTCCAATTTTTGTTTTATTAGGAAAATTTACGTAATGGCTTGGAATTCGCCATTCGTCGTTTACCGACTTTGAATTTCACACAGATTGAGAAGTAAAAAACTTCTGTATAAATGCTTTACCTATAGCTTATACTAAATTATAAACAAGCACAGCATACTGTGACGTACACAAATCACTGCAATGCAGTATTTGAATAGGCATTTTAACTGAAAAATACCGTACAAATGTTTTCTACGATTTTCGTATGTACAAAGTTTATTGGTAATTGACCAATATCTCACTTCCTTGCACTTCTCGACTATGGTTCATCTTGAGGAAATTATCCCTCCAATGACAAGCGTTGACAGTAAAGTAAAAATGTTCATGGAACAAACAACACCAGCAGAACAAGGAATGGTTTCTTTCAGTGAGTACCTGTTAACCAAGAATGAATATACAGCACATGTTGAAACAAGTAATTGAAACAGTATATTTAGTATTATTAGGTGAATGATTTACCTTGGGAATATGTGAGTGAGATTTCTGAGAACTGCTTCCACTTTGGCATAAGTTTTCATGCTCATTGTTTTCTCTCTTCCCAAAATCCAAGCCTTATCTGTAATTCAAAAAGAGTAGACAAGTTGTTAAATGTTTCTCAGAAATGAAATTCCAAAAGTTAATGCTGTATCAGGAAGGAAAAATTTGAAAGAGGCCGAATATTTCGTTCGCGTTACCATTCTTATGATAATTTTTTTATCGGGAAACAAGGAAAACGTCGGCACCTATTTCATGATACTGCTACAGCTAGTAGTGCATGTGTAGTACAAGTATGAAATTTAAAGGTCTCTACAAATCTACATAGTTTTATTTGCGAATTATTTTAGGTTTAGAAATATTTTTTAAGAAGATGAGGCAGGAAGAAGCAAATTTTTGCTGACCCTAAGAGGTCGGTGCTCTATAATAGAATTTTTTTTGACGATGCCCAGCCGTCAAGCGCACAAAAAATGGATTAAGTGGCGGTCCGAAGATATTATTTGTTACAGGTTTTAGGAAGGAATGTGATTTTTCAAGTATTCTTCTAATAACTGGTCGCTGACATTTCATGTTCACATTATTTCTTATAGTTTGCTGTGGCTGAAGCCACCCGGTCAAAGTGACTATGATGATTTAAGATGTTTAGCGATTTCTGGCTTTTAAACTTTGACAAGTATCTCGGAAGTACTACAGGGAAATTTCCTATTCCTAATTTCTATCCTATTGACATTTTTTAGCGTATCAGCATCATCATATCTGAAGAAAGGAAACTGCCTTGAGCATCATGGTCAGTCGTCTAGTATGTTATTACTGAAACTAATTCAATGGAAACGATTGGCAGTAATGTATTTGCAGGAGTAATATGGAGCTTAATGAGTTAAAAAATCATAAAGTAGCTAGATTTGTGTCGTCCTGTCCCGTGCACCAATAAGCATTGTTTCATACAGAAGCAATGATTTTGCAAATGGCGAGAAAAGTCGATGAAGCCCCTGGTCACATCAAATAATCCTTAACAACCTTTGCGATTGTTAGTTATCTAACTCATTGAATCAGGGCCTTCCTGATATCACTTGATAAAAGTTTGCTGGGTAACATCCTGCTATATTATAAGCTTAGGTGTTACTTAATTGCTTCTCGTTCGACATCAACTGACTGTCTCCAGTATTTTCTAGCCGAAAAACATTATAAGGCCGTCCACTAAGGCCAGCTATCTTTCGTGAAAAGATTTCCACATTTCGAAGCTCAGGAGAGATGGATAGCAACGATGAGAAATAGCGTGATTTTGCTCGTTCGACGGAGATGAGCCCCTGGGATATTATCGAATTTAAAATTTCGATAAAAAATTATATGTAGGTATATTTCAGATTACCGAAGAATTTTTTGCGAGACATGGTTGAAAGAGTGTCGCTCTGCTCCTGTAGTTTTCTGTGTTATCGTAGGTCTAGATTTCCGGGTTAGAACATACTAAGGCCATTTCTTTAACTTCCTGGTTACTGACCTTCCCCGTATTACTATCTGACAAGCCTTTGGCCAGCGATTCTACACTTCTTCTCCCCATGATCTCCTCTTATACTTCTCACCAAGCACTCAAATGTCGCAATGGTAAATCATACCCGCACTTCTTTCATTACTTTTGGGCTCCGATTTCAATTGTTGCACCGGTGCAATAGATTTTATTTTCCATCTATAGGATTCTTTTCGACGTTACAAGGTTTCCGCTCGTAACGCGTTTTTTTGGAACTTAATAGAATGTGAATGAACGTGTATTTTTACTTATGTTCGCATACTTAAGTACTTTCACTTTAGTTTAACCTTGAAAATTTATATCTCAATTTTTCTGTTTATTAGGATTAAGCCACTCATAGTTAAGTGTATTAGTGGTAAGTAAGCTAATTTCAAGTATATAAAACGGAATATTCAATCTGATAATTGCGTTATAGTATATTTTCAAAAAAGAATTTGTAGCGAAAATTTAAAAAAATACTTCGATCATGCTACTCGAAAAATACTTCTATACGGGGAACTCAACCTTCTTAGGATCAGTTTCAACTGCTTTTCAATAGTTTTGCAACGTCATCGTATATCTAACCTCCATGATAGTGTATCGCACGTTATCAATTTCATAATTATTCTTATCTTTCACGTTCAGAAACTGCACGGGTTGTCTACCGGAAAATACGCTTTAAGTTTTGGCTCTCATGAATATCATGGCAGCGAAAATCCATCGGTTGTAAGGTTTTCTTGGAAATTCCCCTCCTAAAATGGTGCGTGTGATATATCACTAGAGGTAATGTAGTAATAATTATGTTACTATGATTAACACAATTAACTCTACCCTCTAATTTTAGTTTTAAATCTACATACAGTTGAAGCGAAAATGATCGAGTTACTACAAAGGTAAAGTTGCCCCCGGAGTCCTGTGTGTACACAGCGGAACTTTATGCAATCAAAATTGCACTGGAGAGCATACAGTCCCATGATACTACATTCGTGGTCTGCAGTGACTCTGTCAGTGCACTTCAGTCTCTTTCCATTTTCGACTCCCTAAATCCCATTGTCCAAGAGATTCAGGCCAATCTTGCTCTTTTGGAGGCAAGAGG
>KZ308204.1:156603-194162 GCA_000376725.2 Ladona fulva | reverse complement strand
ACAGGAGTGACAGACATCATAGATAAGGTAAGATCACTGAAATGGATGTGGGCAGGCCATGTTGCAAGGAGAAACGACAACCGATGGACATCAGCAGTTCTGAACTGGTTACCAAAGGACGTGAAGAGACCAAAAAGAAGACCAAGGGACCGATGGAACAGAGACATCATTCAGTATTTAGGGGTTACATGGCAACGAGAGGCTCAGAATAGAGATAATTGGAAAGCGCTTGGAGAGGCCTTCATCCGACGTCGGATTGAAAATGGCTGATGATGATATATATCCGGAGAAGCGTCTATATAAAGATATATCACTAACAAGTTTTATTTTATTTCGAAATCCTACCTTGTTACTTAATATTAGCTATCCTTAAGGAATTGCTATTCTTAAATTGTAAGGCAGGGATCCCAACCTTCTGACCTCTGCGGCACACTTACTTGATAGTTCAAAATTTCATACTAATTCTAACCAAATTTAGCGCGTGCGAATGCAAAATGTATACATTTTGCGCTTTATAAAAACACTAAAATTCGTCACTACCCTCCTTTCCTCATCCATATGTTTTTAAGTTAGAATAAAGGTCAATCAAGAATTTATCACTATGCGAAGAATAGACTTAGCATTTTTGCTACGAAATTCACTAATTCAAAGCATAGGGTGGTTCCGAATATCATACCAGAAGCTTTTCAATGGTACAACAGTATGCCCTGGCACATCCATTGGGAAGCCCTGCTGCATGTAACCTATGTGTCGCATCATTTCTAAATTAATTTGCCAATAATTTTGTAACGTAATTTCCTTTAGCTATCCGGTGTTCATCAAGAAAATATCGTCGTGAGTATTGAAATTTTCGTGAAAACAAGGAGACTTTAAATATTGGGAGCGACCGCATAATTTTAAGGAGGGATTACGTGTAGAAGTGTTCTTGGGTTGCTATATTATTTTGAAGCTCACTTCTTATGTTGCCAGCTGATTACTTAAGAAACTGAGAGGAGATATTTTACGATTAATTGTTTTTAATTTTCATAAAAGGGAAAAATATGCAATTTCTTTGACTCTTGATGGGCATCCTTTCAGAGTTCTACATGTCAATCTTTGCATTCTATTAATTTTCCCTATGATATCACGAATACGTTTTTTCAACATACAACTACTGCTTTGTGTAACTCCTAGGTATTTATTGTGACGCACCAGCTTAAGTGGATATCCTGAAATTTGATATTGATCGGCTAATAACATTGGTAGAACGCGTAAAATACATAGCAACGCACTTCTTAACATTCAAATCAAGCTGCCAATATTTGCACCAACTTGATGTAACGCTTAGGTCCTTCTATAGGATACTGCTTTTGACATTATCTCTCTTATATTATACGAGTGTTGTTGGCGGAAAATAATCTAATTTTGCTCCTTACATTATCTAATAGGACATTAATGTAAATTAGAAACAACATCGTCCCTAAAACACTTCCTTGCGGTACTCCTGATGTGACATATACTTCATCGGATGATATTCCTTTCAATGCAACTCATTGAGATCTGTGTACGAGAAAAGATTTTATCCATCCGACCACTCTCTTGTCAATCGTGTAGGCAATTAGCTTTTAAATTAGTTTTACATGAGACACTGTGTCAAAAGTCTTCCTACAATCTAGGAATGCTGCGTCTGTTCTACAACCCTTATCTGCTGCCTTATCTACCTCATTCATAAAAAGGGCTGAGTCTCACATGACCTACCTTTGCGGAACCCGTGTTGGCTATGACTAATTGCTCCCTAAATCTCATTATTGAGCTCACTATAATATGCTCCATAATTTTACAGAAGATCAAAATGAGAGAAATTGGCCAATAGTCATCTGGCTTTAGCGTACGACCTTTCTTAGGAACCGGAGTGATGTTTGGTTTGCTTTTTTCCACGACATCGGGACAGTCCCCTCTTCTAATGATGCCCGATAGAAGACGAGAAGGGGAGGGGAAGAAGAAGGGGAGAAAGCTCATTAGGAAAAGTTTTTATTACAAATAATGGAATACCTTCGGGACTTGGCGCCATTTTCCTGTCAATCTGTCGCTATAACTTTTCAATTCCAGTAACTCAATGGAGCTCATTTCCAAATCAATGCGCGTTGTAAAATCGTTAACTAACATTTTCTAAGGTGGAGCATTCTGGATAATACTGGTTAAGTAAGTTCGCTTTTTCTATCGACGTATTAATGATAATTCCCTCTTCATTAATTGAGCTCGGCACGGAAGACTGCCAGCCACGAGTCTCACGCACGTAAGACCAAAATTCTTTCTGATCGCCATTTGGTGATTAGATCTATTTCTGAATTTCTTAATTGGCTTCCTCCTTAACAAGATTAGATTTTAGCTATTCATCTTTGATCTGGGGCTAAATTATTGGAATTGTCTGTATACTCAGAAACTCTCATCACCTCCTCGGACTTCCGTGAGATATCAGTCTCTCGAATCTGTGTTGATCTACTTTTTTATTGTATCTATATCCACCCTAGGGGTTTAAATAACATTGATAGGGAAGGCCGGAGAAAAAATGTAAAATAAAGTTGACTACTACAGTCAGGGCTTCGCCCAGCCTATCCTCCGCCGGGGTGCAAAAATAATTTGCCGCCCCTTAAAATTAAATACCAAAACCTGAATCCTTTCCTTTCTGTCTTGCAAGTAAAAATACTTTTTCTTTAAACTATGAAAAACCAGTGTTTTATGACTTAGTTCTCCAGCTTACGTTGGTCACCAAACATCAGCAACACTTAATTGTGCATATGCTGACAACGTAAATTGTCATTATGACTGTATAATTGTAAACTGGTAATAGTTCACATTAATTTCGAGTGTCATTACCATCGAAATGTACATAACTTAAAACGATATGTATGAAATCTATATTTTGCTACTAAATATGAACTTTTCTAATAAAAATCGTATTGCAACATAAATATTCATATATTATGGGAATGGAGGCAAATAAGAAATACAGCATAACATGTAAGTTAAAAAATAAAAAATTGCGAGATCTCATAGCTGGGAATTCCTGTACAGCATCATCGAAAACGGCTCAATCACAAATTTAAATCTCTACTATGCCGATGAGAGCCTATTTTCTTACCTGTCTTGGCTCATTGACGAATGTAAACGGCTCTTGATGGGATGAATGGGAAATGTATCACACAGAAAACGACTAATGATAATTGTTGAATGTTGACATAATAATAATGGTTGGCTAAGTTTCTGCTGCCGCCCGTAAGATGCCGCCGTCCGGGTGGGATGCACCCCTTGCTCACAAAGGGACGGCGCGGCGCGGCTCTCACTACAGTACATACTTAAGAAAGATTAAAAGCAATATTTTACAAGTGGTGGCACAGAGTTGAGGGAAACTGATTTTTCATGGAGATCCGAGGGATAATGAGCATCTCCGAGTTTACGGATAAGTCGCTTTATTCTACTCATCTTTGATTGGTCTCCCTCTTCAAAACCCTAAAGAAGTAATTTTTTTGCGCCACGTCATCAGCTGTGAAGTTAAATTTAATGGACCCTGATAAAATTACCCGGTAGTCTCCATGGCCTTTCGTTGAAGAATGCCCGTTTATTACTTTAATAGGAATCAGCAAAAACATCTAGAGAGGATTGGAGTTGACGTTGAAATTGAGCGACAGAAATATACGGATGTGCGAAGATTGGTTAAGGAAGAACCACAGAATGAGTTTCGGGAATATATATTTAAAACCCTTTTAGAGTCTTTAGGAGGCGACCAGAAGGAGATTTGGTCATATGTCCGAGAATCTCGTGGAGGTCAGTCTTCAGTACCCAGCCTTGTTAATGAAGAGGGATTAACGATTAGTGATTCGATGGGAAAAGCGAATTTACTTACTAGCATCGAACTAGGACCCTCAGGGTAAAAACCTCCAGGTATACTATAGAGGTGTCTGAACTCTATCGATGACGTGAATATCAACGTTCTATCTTACCTAGAAATACCGTAAATGATTTCTTGAAAGTTTTGAACTAAGAATTCACCTAGCCTCGAACCTGTGGCCATTACGGATAAAGCTCTTGGGAGATACGGAAGATAAAATCATTTTCTAACGACTCCGTAAATTTCAACATTCTATCTTGATGCTAACTACGCTAAACGATTTTTTGAAAATGCGCTCAATGCATTCTTATGGGAAAATGGCCGCTTTTGGGGCCTCCTAGAATCGAACCCATCATGCCTAGAATGGATGTCCGCTTCATTCCATAGTGTCCAAACCCGGGACTTTACAACACGGTTTTCGTAAGGGTAGGTCATGCGATACCCAGTTAGCCCCTTTTGTCAATGACTTAGTTAAAGCAGCTGATAAGGGTACCAGTACAGATGCTGTATTTCTAGATTTTAGAAAAGCTTTTGACAGAGTATCGCATGTAAAAATAATCCATAAGTTGATTGCTTACGGGATCAACAAACAAGTTGTTGATTGGATAAAATCATTTTTAGGAAACAGATCGTAGCGAGTTACGTTGGACGGAATTTTATCTGATGACGTTTGCGCCACATCCGGTGTTCCGCAGGGTAGTGTATTAGGTCCGATTTTAGAGTTAAAGTTAGAGAAGCTAATAGCTATCCAGGATAGTTAGAGATATAGGTGTTTTACATCCCCTGCCACACGCCATAGGCGGTTTGCAGGGCTTAAATGTAAAATGACGCCTCACTAAGTTAACAGTTGAACGATAAATACCGAATTTGTGAGTGTCAGCTCATGTTATTCAATAAATAAAAATTAATATTGCATTGTTGGTTGCCATAGTTGTTGTTGCACGCAGCGTCTCGTGGCACTTGAACCTGGATACTTTGTTGAAAAAAAAACAGCTCCGAAAAAGTTTTTTCTCACTAGACGAAAATGCATGAGATAGCTGATACCCAGAAGGCCTCCTATCGACGTGTGGCAGTGGGGAAATGCTGACGAAACATAGAAAGAATGAATTTCTTAAACGATCTTTTTTCTCTCTTTTTTCACGGTTGTTGGTTGTTGGATTAGTTGAGGTAGATATTGGGTCACATTCTGATAACGTCTTTGGCAAACGTATTTTCTCTGAATTACCTAGGAAAATGCAGCATAGCCTCTTCTCTCTGTTAACGATTCTCAACCTGCGTGAGTATAACATTTCGTAACAAAATGCATTTCCTTTCGTAATCCTATTCCAATTCGCCGGAACATATTTTATCTTCCGGGTCCCACATGCATTCCAAATATTCCAGACGGGGCCTGACCAAAATGAAACAACATCGTTTAGTCACCTTTTCATTGCATCTGTTGGCATTACGTTTTATAATGCCGAGGTTTGCAATTGTTTTACTGCAGATTTTTTGGATATGCGTGCTCCCATTCATGTTATTAGTGAGCATTAACCCAAGATATTCAACTGAATAAAATGATTTAGATTTATCATATTATTTTTACACGGGTAATTCCATTGCAAATGCTTTGTTTCTAAGAAATTCACTTCAGGGTATTTTATTAATTTGAGGTCAATTGGTCGCTTCTCGCATCTGTACTAAAATAGAAAAAAAATCGTTTTACAGTGAAATGCAGTCTTCAGTATGTGATATTTCTCGGTTATTTTATGTGATGTATTTTTGGGAATGGGAACTATTTGGCCTGCGAGCGTTATTTTGAGTTAAAATTAAAGATGAACAAGTTTATTACATATGGGTTTCCTCGTGGAATGAGTACTTTTCCCGATATTTGGCAAGACCAAAAATCTTTAATTTGTTGTAAAAATTTGCCAAATTTTGAATATCAACTTTTCGTAAAGTTTTGGACATATGGTTTGGACGTAGAATCTAGGAAATGTTATGTATTTTAAAGTACAATCGCTTAGCTTTTTCTTTAGGACGCATCATTTTGGAGAAATTGAGCGAAAATAGAGAAAGGTGCCAAAAAATCGCTATATTTTGGGAAATGCGTTGCTCGCACGTCTTTTGAAGCTGCTAACTCGGTTTCTTACTATCGAGATATGTTCTAACAAAGACTTAAAATACAAGAAATATATGCATTTTTGCCGGTTCAAGACATTTTTTCTTTTTTAATTGATTTGGCTATATGAATTTCCGAGTCACCCGGTAATAATTTGCTTTTGTATGTACGTTCATTTTATTCTTATTTTTAAAGCGTGAATGACAACAAAATGGTTTTGTGGAAAAAATTAATACTTTAGAATGGTAGTTTTGGTATTAAAAATGAAAAGATTGAATCCAAATACATATTTAAGGGGAATGAATTAAGAAAAATTGAAAATAAGCTATATTTGTTAGAGGTGATCTATTTCTTTTCCAAAAAATTCGAAAATCATCGGGAAGTTGTTGCATTTGATTCGGGTTGTATGTGTAGGGTGACAGGGGTGTAGGTGTAGGGAAACCGCGCTGGTTTCGGTCTTCTTTCAACGTCTATCACGCACGAAAGTGCACTCCCAGATTCGAGTATTTGTGAAGAGACAATGGAAGACATGGAACTACGGCCACCATAGTATAAATTCGGTTTTTAGTGCTTTTTATAGATATTAAGATTCTGCTTAGGGTGAAGATTTGGGGAAAGTATAGCTAGGTTTTGAGGTATTGGATCATACTCGCAAACATTAAAACGAGCAACTACAATACCCGTACTTTATTTCCGAATTTCCATATTTTTCACAGAATAGTTAAATACAAAATAGGTCAAAATTTAATAAAGTCACTTAGTTAAATATCTAGAGCTAAAGGAATTTAAATATTTCATTTAGTTGAAAATGGACCGTTTTAAACTTGAAAACATTTTCATGGTGCGCTTTATGCAATCATTAACAACAAAATTATTTTTGAATTGATTTAAAAACATTTCACATTAATGCTTTTCAAAAAGTTTTTCCAGGAAAAATTTCTTCGTTGTCTTTAATAAACTAACACTGGGATTGCTTAATCGTTTTCATGAAAGTAGTTGGCAAACCTTGCGCTCTAATGGTAGCGATGGCGTTGTTGATATTGGCGTCGGATGATATTCGCTGGGTAGTTAAAACATTCACTTGCACTGAAATATGATTATAGTAAATTAATAAGTAAAGATCTAAAACTAAATATAAGAATAAATATGAAATTAAATATCATAAAATGTAAGATTGAATGTTATATGCAGTATTATATTAAATATGAAATTAAGTATCCAATAATTACAATATTAAATAGGAAAGATTTGCGTTTATAGTTGGTCGAATTTTGCTTAGTCTCTTATATAGGAAGGATATTCTCTTTGAAATGATACTAAGGATAAATTGAGCTAGATATTGGGTATTTCATGTCTTAAATTTACTTATCAAATATGTTATTCAACGAAAGTACTTACCGATGTATAAAAATCCGTGAGTATGACAAGAATAGAGGACTTTGTAATTACTTGCAGAGAAACCGATGACCACGTATTTTGGTGGGAAAATTGCTGAAAGAAATAATTCATTACCGGTCAAAAAGTTTCACAACAAAAATATTTCAGCCATCATCTTTAGAAAAATATCCACATTAATTATACAGTTAAAATGAATCTTAGGAATTATTTTTAGTTACTGCATAAATTATGTTGGAGTTTTATACATATGCTGAGTGCGCAAACATTATGAAAAAAGTATGGCTGTGGTTGTATTTTATGGAAATTTTATTCAGAAATTTAAGGTAGTCTTACGACTGTACCTTCTTTTACTATCAGCTGATTTCATGATTAATACGTCGGAATTAAATTTCATTTCCTCGCACTTATTTATTGAGAGCTTCTTACATGCATCATGAAATCCGGAGAGGATTTATACTTACAGAAACTGTTGTAATCAACCACATAGGTGTTTAAACTGTTTGACGGTGAAGGAATTAACTGACCGTGAAGTTGATGGGATCTACCTGTGCTGCAAGAGTATTTATCCAGTTAGGATTAATTTTATACGTATCAATAGTTAATCATGGTAGTTGGTTGAGGAATATACTAACAGAATATTTACAGCCGTGATATCAACTCTTAAATTTGTATAGTCGAAGCTATACGTTATGCATCCCAGAGTTTTCGCGTAGAGCGAGTCATATCTTCTTTGCTCGTACCACACTCCACCTAGCTGAGCCTGGAATAAAAGAGATGTGGTAACAGTTATGAAGATCATCTATTGAATCTCAAAATATTTTCCTTCTTATATGTTTAACAATGAAGCAGTACTATTCTAATCTTACTTAATAATTACATGTCTTAAAGAGGAGCGGGAAGGGTTAATTCCCAATCCTTGTTTTATATCGCTGTGCAGCAAGTTGAAATTGGGTCGAATCATCTACATAATTCCCAAATTGTTTGTTAAAATAATTGGTTAATAAATAAAGGAAACTTGAAAAATATATAGGAATCTGTATTATGACATTATATCTATTTCCACAATAATGAAACGGAAGTCATGTCTGCTTAAATTCATTCCTCAAGCGGAAATAAAAGATAAGATTTTGGTCAATCCATTCGGTAATTATACACGTTTTTCATTCATACAACTTAAAACAAAGGTACGATTTTAGCTTAACTCTCTGGCATTCGATTTATTAGTAATCAGAAACTGAATTCCAGGCAAAATTACTCACCCTAGTGAAACCTGTACCACCAGTTATGGTCGGGCATGAGCCGACTCCAACATAATAAGCGTCGATAGGGGTGAAAAGAATGTTAAGCAGTAAAGTTAAGCATAGCATGCATGTTTTCAGTCTCATATCATTAGCCATCATATGAGTTGTTTGCAATCTGTAATAGAGAGAAATAAATTAAATTCTTAAGATATCCTGGGTAACACATTACACTTAACACTCCTTAACACGCTACGATCTGTAATCATTAAAAGAGGAAAGAACATCATGGTTGAGGAAGCTGAGCTTTGAGAACTAATGAAATATACGAGGATTTGTTTACGAAACCACCCATACACTTTGGAATGATGTACCTTTGATCAATTTTTCAACCTCAACCAGCAAGACATTAACGAATATAAATTATAATTACGCAATTGCTAATTTTGTTAAGCGGAGAAAGTATAACTTAAATTTGAAAATTTTTCTCTCATTTATAATCTGAGTTGTTGCTTTGCCATGATCAGAACAGCTAAAGCAGCGGGGAATGATAGCTTTGGCTGCCTAGAATAAGTAGGGGTGTCGCGTAGAAAATTTACGTTAATATTTCATTAGGAAGATAAATTATGGCCAGAAACATTTTCGATCTGGTAGAATATATAATAACGAGTTTAAAAAAGGTAAAATATGGAAAAGATAAGATAATAGAAAACAATATACATAATATGGAATATATTGGTTTAGGGGATAAATTGAATCTATTCAATGTAAAAAATCTGGGTTATTACCAGATGTTGGAACATTTTTGAAAGTAAGCGGTGCGGATTAATCGTTTGAAATCTCTGTACGTATGTACATATTTATACATTACGTATGTATCTTGCTAGTTGCCTTTTGATTGTTAGCTATTTCTTTGTTAATGAGTCTATTAAGTTGTTAATGAGAGTTAGAATTCTTCTAGTTAGAAAATTTCGCGACGCGAAGTTTGATTGAAATACTACATAAAAATATTTAGCAAGTAAATTTAGCAATTAAGGAAAATTGAGAAACTATTTCCATTTTTATAACGCTCTTCCAAACTTGCTGGTATAAATGCTGATCATAATTTAGAGAAACTGTAAATGACAATTTGCTGCCTTAGGATCGCTTTGGAGGTCTATTGCTGTAAACTTTGTGCGATGAAGTGGTATTTACGAAAACAAACACTTGAATGTCCTTTTTCCCTGGTATTAAATCTTTTCCCAACCCAACCACACTGAATAAGTAGATACATACTTTAAATTCCTAAAGGTGGGAGCAAAGCTAGAGTAGCATTTTTCATATCTCATTCACAAGCAACATGAACAAAGGTATCCTTATTGACGAATGATGAAAGATAATATTAGATGAAAGAATTCAGATTTTTATTCAGTCATCATGTGGGAAGGAAATATTTAGGATAAATAAAAAATTGTTTTGAATAAAACATGGAAAACGCAATTTCCAAGCAATTCTCTCTAGAAAAAAAAGCAGACATGAAAAAGTCTGACAGGACTGAAACTCGAGCAAGGATCTCCCAATTGCCGGTTTACAGTTAATAAAATTTTATGCATTAATTCTAATAAAACTCCTTGATTCCGTTCGCAAAAAATTTTTCTATCAATCACTGAAATGGATACCCTCACCGACCGAAAGAGAATTTCAATTTTCTGCTGCTTTGTAGAATTAATTGGATTTAATATGTGATTCCACATATCCGGAATGTACCCCTGGACAACATTCTTATCGATGGTGTTTTTACGGTGTCTTCCTGAAATAAAATTCCTAATTGCGACCACAAGATAATAAGCTTTATTGGATATGAAGAAGTACTTGTTAATGTTACCTATTGGAGTCTTTATTAAGGAGACCGTTTTAAATGCTAATTCTCCATTGAGTCATACTGATGGTTTTAAAATTATACTTGCTGAAAGTCCGTATCTGAATTATATGAATGCCTAGATATAATCCCCCCATTGGTAAAATATCTATAAATACTCGCACAAATATTGATGTTACGCATCTGTTACGTGTCCTTCGCAGACTTTACAACGACCTATCTCACTGTACCGGGTAAAGAAGAAGGAAAACCTTAGCCCCCTCAAGCTATAAGAACTATGATTAATAATGAGATAGTCGCTGGCCGCTTACCTGCTATCCTTCGCGGAGGTGATGTTATACTGCAGTGAATTGGCGGGATCAGATCAGATTTTCACGCATGCGCGGATATAAAAACTTTGGACCAATGAGTGAGAAGAGGGAATTGAATCTTCATCGACTGCCATCACGTTCTCGAGCTCCCGGCCGTAGTTTTGTTAAAAAAAATCAAGGCCAGGTGTTATTGGACCTCTATGTTACAATCTACAATTTTTTTCCAACATCTAAGAATTATTCTAATTTAAAAGTATTTCCGGGACCTCTGGCGTGAATTAATTGCTACAATGCATTAATGTCTTCCAATTGTTATGTTTCTAAAAATATTTCTCATTAAAACTTTAATTTATCAATTTTTCCCTCCTTATGTATTTTTATTAATTTAAGCGTCAAACTGTG
The DNA here is from genome assembly GCA_000376725.2 of Ladona fulva. Taxonomy (NCBI): domain Eukaryota; kingdom Metazoa; phylum Arthropoda; class Insecta; order Odonata; family Libellulidae; genus Ladona; species Ladona fulva. Next base: position 182,986 of record KZ308204.1, on the reverse strand, counting down.
GAAGTTGTTTTACACTATTCACGCTGGCCACACTGTGTAGTTGTAATGTTACTAATTTGCTCCTCACTTTTCACTGCGAGCTGTTTCATGCGCGATAATAATTGTTCGCGTTGGAATTTATGTACTTACGGAGTAGCATGGAAAATGGGTGGCAAACTTTTTAATCTAAGGGTTTTTTTTTTCTAAATAAGAATGAATAAAAAAGAGAGGTGAATAGGTGAATACCTATTGAATAACGGTTGCATCTGGCCCGCAAGTCGTCAGTTTACAGTCCTGCTTTAATGCCTTGTGTTGGAAATTTCATTTGTTCCAAAGATCCTTCTACTGTCATTTCTAAGAAATCCTTTTTAGATTGTAATTACTGGAATAAGATTTCGGTTGTTGATGTTGGCAGTCGGTTTTTCTCGCAGTTAGCTTCCCCGCTCCTTGGCTTTCAGTCGGACCCAATAACCTCTGAATGGCGTGAATCCACCTAGATTTGTGGTATCTGGACAAAACTGTTCCAGATTGTGAAGTTCCAGATTTTCCGTTGTGCCGCTGTATATGTATCAATTAACTATGGATTAAGAGTCCAATTCAAATTAAATTTTATTAAAAATTTGTAATACAGGAATATTCATTGTCATGAAATTCCTATAATTAAAACTTCAAACATATGTTTCTTATTACTCGTCTCTCCCACAGGTTGAGTTTTCAAAACGGAAAATATTAAATCTTCAAATCCCACTCTGATATTAAAACAAAGGAAATACCTGTACCTAGTGTTTAGCTTGAGTTTTTCGCAACTGTTCCAAGCGCCGTAGTTTAATTTTCAATCATATTGGAATTCATTTAATAACGTAGACATCAGTTATATTTCCTTTTTGATCTTTTATGGCGCTGTATTCCACAATTTATGCACATGAGGAATAATCGTTACTGCGGATTGGGTTTTAAAAGACATTGTTAATGAAGAACGTAACATTTTTCAATGTATTGCTGTATCTTGACGGTGTGTTCGATAATCGATAAAAAATAAAATGGAGGACAATATGCGATGACGAATGCAAACATATGGAAGTTTTTCCAAATTATATTGGAACCTGGGAATGATTAGAATCAATGCTTTTCATTGTATTCCGGGCCCTTTATGATCGATTTAATATCTTATCTCTTTTAAAATGGGAAATGCATTACATTAACTTCTAATTAGTGGCACAATGCATTTTTATGGTTATTTAGAGAAAGTGACCCATTTGGGATTTTTTGCTGAGAATTTTCTAATGACACTTTTTCTTTCGCCAAATCATAAGTTAGTCTAAAATAAATAAAAGGTATTCATACCCCATGTCTATTTCGTATAATATACGAAATTGGCTTATGATAAATATTGGTGGTATACGCTGTCCTTGATGGTGCTAGTCGTGTAAAAAAAATCGACAAACATGTACATCGTTAAAGCTAAATAGTAATAATTCATCATACACCATTTATTTACATAAAGAATTCCTGAAAACTAATTACGTATTGAATCAATTAACGTTATAATAGTCCTATCTTTACGATTTTATGTTAGTAAGAGAGCTAGCAAGGAGAAAAGGCTTTAAAATTAAATTTCCAAGAACTATGCGGTCAAGGTTCTTCTTCTTAGAGAATCCGGCAGTGAAAAGTTATACGGAAGATTGAGTGATGCAATCAGCTGTAATCTCCATAATAGTTAAATGCGCAACCGTTATAAATTAGTTATGCCTGCGGGTAATTTTAAGAAGTGTAGGAAGTAGATAGTGAAAATGTAAGTCGCCGCTGTTGATGAGATCGCTTCTAGAGAAAGGATGCTGGCTTCTTCTCAGTTTGAGAAGCTATGCGCGTTTGGTATTGAAATCAACGGTAAACATGTGAACTAAACTATGAGATATTTTGAAGAAAAGGAAACTGGGTAAAGAGAACGAAACGACTTTCACATAATGTCGAGATGTACTACAAACGTAAAAGGGAATTGTTTGACAGGGAAATTACAATTCTCCTATTATTTGGTAGTGAAGTCGGACTTTCCTATGCAACTTAGGTAACCTCAAAAATAGTCCGTATCTAAAATGACAACTCTTTTAAATTAAAATATTGGGCTATATTTAAATTAAATTTAAAGAAATGGCGAAAGATCTGTTAAGAATAAAGATGTTGGACTCCAAATATCAAGTCTGTTTTTTCGACGAATTTGCAATATTATGTATGTAGGCTTGTGTTTTCTAAATATCAGCAGTCATTGGTATAGGGCTAACGTATGGACAGTTCTGCATCTTCATGAATTTCCTGGCTGTCGCTCCATTTTACGTCTTTCTGCCTATAACTCGTGTAAGAATCGTACTGTTTATTCAGCAGTATGAAAAAATTATAACTTAATAATACGGAACAGAGGGCGGGAAATATAAGACAAGGAAAATATCATAAAAAGATTCGCTTCTGCGGTTAAACCATGGGCGCAGAGAATAGTACCATTAAAAAATGTCAGCAGAACTTTTTGTTGGTATAAGAATAGGAGACTTGGATTATCAATAATGAAAAAGTCTATGAAATCATTAATATTTTGGTCAGTATCAATATAATCATAAAAATGCCTTCCGTCGGGCAAATTATTGTTAAATTATGGCCTTCATATTCAGGAACTCCATCTAGAAGACTTTTTCGTATCCTCTCTCACAAAGTATGGTTGTTCACACCGGTGTAACTGTTGAAATGTCTCTCATTCATTCTAATCTTCGCCTTCAACTTATGAAAGCTACTTTGTTTTGCATGCGTTTGTTTATTAATCCTTTAAATCCTTAAGTTCTATCTTGCGACTGTTATTCAGATGTCTCAAAAGAGAGTTGCATAGATTGACCAAAGGAATCATTTACTATGTCTCAGATCCTCTGACATTCTTTTTCGCTATGGACCTTTTACTATTGCCGTTAAACTTTATTTTCCCCTCCTAATAGCCACTATAATTAGATCGTCACTTTTTCCATACAAGATTTTTATTCGCAGATTGACGTCACACTTATTTAATGTGTTTTTTTCTATAAAGCTTTTATCTTGAAAATATTGACTGTAAGTCGTGAAATGATTGAGAATATTGATTGGAATAGGGGAATTAGAAAACGTGTACAACTAAAGACGATACGTAACTTAAAAAGTTGTGACGAAATATTAGTGAGCGTTACATAGTTCTTTTCAGGACACAGGATGGGAATCTTTAGAAGATGGAAGATGTAAAGAGAGGCAAAATTTACTCAATAAATTCAGGGAAAGTACGATCTTACATGTAGCTGATATTATGCGTCCTCCCTTTTACATAGGTCGTTCTGATACTACCAGGAAGATCAAGGAAAAAGATATTAGAATAAATTACTTCAAGAATACATTTTTCTGCAAGCGATATGCAAAATTTATCCATTAGCGAAATAGAGTCATTGTGGATGCACCCCCTGCCACACGCAGAAAGGCGGCTTGCATGGTAAATATGTAGACGTAGATAGACCATTTTCCGTCAGCTCAAGCGTTGAAATTAATTAACCTTTGTAAATTACTTGGAAAATGACAGAATTGTCGCATAACTTTATAAATTAAAATGTATGTAATGCAGAAGAGCTCGTGAATACCGAGTTACCGAGAGCAATAAGTATCTCGAGGCAGATGCTAAGGAAAAAGGTTAAATACGAAGGCTTTTGGAATCAGTACTCAAATACAAAATATTAATCTCATCAAAATTACACAAAATATACAAATTACACAAACTAGCTCCAAGTTTGTTGCTTGTGCTGAATTAGGATTCTTAAAGAGGAATAATCGTATATTGAAGATTGTATGTGTTCCTCATGCTAGTCAAGTCTTTGGATCTAAAAGTTACATCTGATTCGTTTTCTGTATCCGAACGATTCGCAGAAATCAATAGCGATTTCTAAGAATACTTACTTTGGTCATTGTATATTTCACAAATGAAACTAATGTTCCAGGTTCCTGAAGATAAACCATTGCTTAAACGGTCTATATGCATATAGATATTTTTTTCTTCTCGATAATTTTATATAAATGCATTAAATTGACATTGAGTTAATATTTTATGAGATTTTACAAAAATGAGGTTTTCTTTACAATACATATCAACATTTGTTTTGATTAACCTTTTTAAGGATGCTTATCGGTAAGGCATTCGCTAATAAGCCGTTCTCAGCCACGGCGATGGCGGTCCGGTCAGCTATCTGGTATCTAGACAGAATTATCACTTGCACTGAAATATATTGGAAAGGCAGAATGTAAGAGAGGACATTTTAAGAGGTTTGCTATGATATAAATAAAAACGTCTTTATTTCTGAATGAAACATGTAAACAGAGCCGCTGCGAGTTCGGGGCATCAATTGCTTGTAAACTATCATTTATCGGAATTAAAACGCCCGAAAAATTCCTCGTCGTGGGTATTCTCTGAAATGTTAATAATCAATTTTGAATTGTAAATATTTCTCTATTAAATATAAAACGAGATGTAAATTGATGTTTCCGCTGTAAACATTTCTGTGTGGTATTGACAAGAACGAGCTAGAGTTAACCTGGGGAATGTTAAACATCACCCGTATTTGGTTAGAAGAGTGAATTTGAGTGAAGGGTGAGAAGAGAATATTTTCAGGATTTTATACGGACAAGTGTAAACAGATACGATTTGACTTTTTTAAATAGCTTTCAATAATTGCAAGCTTAGATTTGATTAAATTACCTTTTGGCACCAGACGCTACTTAGCCCTGGGTGACAAAAACTATGCCAAGGGCGACAACAATCGACACTACGGCTCTGAATGTAGGTGATAAATTGTGGCAAAAATATTACTCTATTCCCCTATTCGAATGCTGATGAGCATCATCGCCTCCAACGGGGAGAAATTATTTTATTATTGCCCAAAAAACACATTCCAATATTTTAAAGAGCATTAGTATCTTCTGAGGCAAAAGATATTATCTGTAGATGTAAAAATGAAAGTAGTGGAGTCATTACAACAAAATCTCGGATAATATAGATACTTGAAGAAAATGAAATGTTTCCTTTACGTGCTATGAACATTCGTTAAAAACACTCACTTGTGTACAACGGCCCATAAAGAGAGCACGAGAAGAGAAGTAATAAACTGTTTGCGGCGTAGCCGATGATCTGGAACTGCTGAGGAAAGAGACCTGAAAAATGAATTATCGATAAGACATTGGTATAGAAAATATTTTAAAATTAATTTTATTAGAAATATTCGTTTTTTGCATTCAATTATCTTCTAATCCCACCTCCAGATATGAAGTTTTCGCTTGATGAAGATGATTATCTTAAGTGATTGTTAACTAAGGCTAGAAGTGAGAGTAACTCAATGATATTTCATACAGTCTACTACCGTTAAGTTTTCTCTTGAAGGCTTTCAAAGTCATCGGCTAGAGATTTTCTTTCGAGAATGTTAATCATGGAACGTTTTCATAAATTAAGAAATATTTGTGAATGTAAACATGTGAATGTGAAAAATGCGATTTCTTTGACAATATTAATTTATCCTGTTCGCTTTTTAAGTATTTTATTGTAAATGGCTTAATCTTTCGCAAAAATCTTAACATTGAACATTTGCCTTCATTAAGCTCTAATTGTTGATCAAACTCAAATTCATTATTCTATCTAATTTAATCAACGGTGTTAGTATATCTTAAGTTGACTATCATTGTGTTATGGTCGTTAATTTATACTAACAATAGTGATTACCAGAGTCGCGCCTAGCCTATCTGCCGCCCGGGTGCAAACATAATTTGCCGCCCCTTAAGATTAAATACCAAAACCATACATTTCCTGATCTGCAGGCAAAAATTATTTTGAAAAACTGAAAAACCAGTGTTTTATGACTTCGTTCCCCAACTTGGTTAGTAATATCGGTTACAATTAACAATACATATTCCGTTTGCTGACAGGTTAAATAGCGTACGGAATAGTAAATTTTGAATAGTTCACATTACATTCGAGTAACATTATCATCGCAATGCGCATAACTTCAAATGATGCGATTTGTATAAAATCTATTTTTCGCAACTTAATATGAAAATTACTAATAAAAATTGTATTGCAACGTAAATAACATCGATAAAATCCACTGAACGAATATTCCCTTCTCGTTTTCGGTTATCCTTAAGTTCTTACTATATATATTTGACAATCTTGAATTTCACATCAAAATCTGTCCTAGATTACGCGTGTATCACACAAAAGCAACAAATAATGTCGTTATCGTAATAATAATGGCTATTACTATAATAATAATTGGCTATGCATCTGTTGCCGCCCCCAAGATGCCGCCATAGGACGGCGCGGCTCTGGTGATTACGCGACCTTGCGGGATGTCAGGCTTAACCAGGTTGGAAATAAGCCATCATGTACTACTCGTTGCTCTTCATTGCAAAGTAAACCATTTATTCCGTTTATTACCTCTCTGTTGCTACCCGAAGCAATTAAAATGAATTTCTTTACGCCAAATGTTTTATCTTTAAAGAGTTTTGAATAGATTCAAGTGTGATGATTTGACTCACTGAATCCGCTATAGCTGACCAAATAGTTGTTAACACTGTTTGCTGGACTTGGAGTTAGACGTCCATGGAGTTGATACGTTCTTCCAGTGCTGAGAAAACATTCAAAGAAATTAGAAGTGATGAAATGTATTTGGATAAATTAATTTTTATATTTTAATCAAGGATTATACTTACAGAGAATGTATACCGGTGATATCTAGAGCTGAATTGGCTACATTGAAGTTATAGGTTATGCAACTGAGTGTTTTTGTGAATACTGAATTATACCTCCTCTGCTCGTACCAAATCCCGTTTATTGCGGCCTAAATAAAATAGTATAAGTAATTTAAAAAATGTTTAATTCGGGAGGCATCCTTCTATAATTAACCATTTAATTGGGCTCTCTGTTTTTGTTATGAATGCGACGGAGCTGCATGCAAAATTTGGTTATTCCGGAAACGATTAGAATTTTAATTCTGGCGAAAGGGAATAAAAGTGGAAAAGGATCCTGAGTTAAGGGAAAATTGTTGCGTTACGGCGTTGCGTTTAAGGAAAGATAAGCCTCAGAAATATTTCCAATAACTCTTTAGAAAAATATCGTGCGATCACAATGTACTTAGATTCTCCGTTAAGTTTTTGAACTGTCTCAAAAATGAAGGTTTCTCATCAGATATAAGGCAGAGATTGCAAAAGCCGTTGAACATATTAGAAGGTAGAATTAGGAAATGAAGGAAAAATGAAAACAAATATCTGATGCCGTAACTTTGAGGGGATCATTTACATAATTCAATGATGGAATGATTATGCGAATATATCATATTCCTCTTGAACGAACCGCAGCTTACATTATCTAGATATCGTTACAATTTTTTGTCTTCACCGTTGATGAATCTATCTTCTACTATCATGGCATATGCAAATTGGCATGTACTTGCTATGTAAGTACTATATGGAATAATAATCTTCTCGCATTTCGTTCTTTGCCTTTCTGGTTAATATTTTTGAAAGAATATTTTTAAAAACTATACGGTTCAGTAGTATTTTTGCACCCGAGATGGAATGATTCGTTAAATTCAATTGTAGTTATATTAAAAGTTTATTCCAACAAGAAAGGTTCCTTTAGAAACATGCTTTAAGTCATATCATTTCACGGACTTAAGATAACTGGTAATGCTTTAACGACAGTTGGAAAGCTCTTTCGTTGAAGTTAAATTAAAATTTGATGGACCTGTTCCGTGAGTTAGGTTAGTGGAAAGTTATATTCTTAAAATATATTTGGTTGATATCTTGATGAAGTTCGAGAAAAATATAGAGATGTGATTAATACATTCAGCTCTTTTGCCAAATAATTTAATATTTAGTGTTGGGAAAATTTATTTCTGTAAATGTTAACTGAAAAATATCGAATACGCACCTGAGTGACCGCTGTGGAAAGAGTTAATGTCGGGCATCTGCCAACTCCGATATACTCTGATTTTGTCTGAATAGTAAGGAGATGAAGTAGTAAGACTGAGCACAAAAAGTGCGATTTTAAGGTTGCTGATTTTGCCATCACGTCGCGTGGATGTAATCTGTAATGAAGATATATTATCAAGCGACTCCTTTCTCTTTCCTTCCTCTTTGTCGGCAGGGCTTTCTTAATATTTTTGATACCATCGGATTTCGGCCAGTTTCACGTAAATGAATGATTTACTCTCTTACTTTAGTCGATGATGGAGGAAGTGAAATAAGAACTTTTACAGAGTGGATAATATTAAAATGAATTCCAACTTAGGGAATTATTAAGGACATTTGTAAGTGACTCACTACAATTCGGAAGAGAGTGAGAAGAGTTTGACATGCGTGGAGATAACTTTAAAGGCAGTTGAACATTTGAAAATATTTTATTGAATGAATAGAAAAATGTTTTAATAGGATTATTGAATGGAAAATTCTTTGCAAAGTTCTATTGGAGAGATATAGTAACGAGATAAACGCCGGCGTTTCCGCGTACGGACATAATGCTTATTGAAATTAGAAACGACCTGCTATGATTACATTAACTTGATCAGTTATGTTTCAATACATAGCCCTGTGTTTAGCGAGCTTTCTTCTTTTGAACACCACCTTTTTACAAAGACGAAGGTAGAGGTCGAGTTAGTATTAAAGCTAAAACAGTTTCGATTCGATTTTGCATTTATTAACTCCTCTTATATTTTCAAAGGGATATAAATTGTTTTCAAGCGATTCTCTCCCATTTATTCGATTAATTGAATAACTATTAATTAATTAGAGTATATATTTGACCTCCACCCTACAATTATACAATAATACCATTAATGCGCGCAAAAATCCGAACCGCGTATACTTTTCTTTATCAATTTGATGAAATATTTTACGTTGAACGGGTTTTTTTTCTTTTCTCCGAGATGCATGCAAATACGATTACCCTTGTCTCAATTAGAGAATCGATTAAATATCCGATTGATAATTGATGCTTTTGTTAGAGAATTGAATTTTACAAGGATACATGGAAAAGTTTTTTAAAGACCCTTTTTTTCTCTGACTGCGTAGATATTCATTGGGAACTCAATGAATATTCAAGAGCAATTTTTTAAATCAGAGTGAAATTTTAAATAGCACTTTTATGATTTTAAATATAACAGCACTTATTTGCTTTGACACTTTGAAATTTAAATATTTTCTCGTACTCGATTCGGTAATTTGAAGGATTAGATGAAACGAAAATAAAATGCGCAGGAATTGAAGAACACGAAATAATTATCTCTCGGTAGCTATTTCAAAGGATATTAGTTGATTACAATCTCTTTGCGAAAGCTTTTTTCTGACTGACTCCAATAATTGTATGAACATCCGCAGTAACACCTACCTTTCGCAAACGCCGGAATGTTATTTCTTCCCGTAAATATTTGCGGGAAAGAAAGTCACATTCACTACTTTGTCTGCTTCATCCGAAGCACCTGATCAACTGTCAAGTAATTTAGAAAAAGCGATCTAAACGTCCTCTCCCTACAACGAATGCACTTTAAGACTTATAGAATGCGGGAGCACTTATCACTGATCACTCACCTTAAAACCGAAGGTGTCGAAATCCTGATGTGGATTGGCAGCGACAGTTTCATAGCGCCAAATGCTTCCATATCTTTGATTTTTATATTTTCACGCATGCGCGGAGATGAAAAGTCTGGACCAATGGATGAGAATTGGTAAAAATCGTAGAAGTTTACCCCCGGAGTTTTTTGTCTTAAATCTCATCAAGAAATAACAGGCTCTCTCTGATATTTTTTAAAGCGGTTTCTCGAGTACATATATACCCGAAGCTAATCAATTTATTATCTTTTGTAATACCGGCCCATAATTATTCGTCACTTCCTTTGGATTCTTCCATTCCTTTTCATTAATTTGATACCGTTTTCTTTTCAACAAGTGCGACTTTCAGGAAAAGAATTAAAGCAAATTATCGAGGAAATGCGTTATTCTTTCTTTTTCAGAAGAAATCATTGTTTATTACCTCTTTATACAAATAATAAAATTCTTTTCTCATTATATGGCATAAATATTTTGGCCATTGTATAGCACGCTGCATCTGGTGTATAGGTCGCTGTGGCCGTTGTAAATACAGTAAAACCCGTTTAAGACGCTCCCGCTTAAGAGGTTATCCAGCTTAAGACACTATTTTCTCCCGGTTCCTACTATACGAATCACATGGTGATTCGTAATACCGCTTGAGACGCCCTGATTGCCGTTTAAGACGCGAATTTTGCCCGTCCTCAGATGCGCTACAACCCGCTTTAACCCAATGTCCGCCTCATTTGATAGACCAAAATTTTGGTCTATCAAATTTTTGGACCAATTTTTTTACGTTATCTGTATCGCTGTTGTCACTCATTTCTGTTCACTGTTATGGCGAAACAGAACAATCTGCATCCCACCTTCGGTTACGTCTTGCGGATATCGTGCGTCGTGACAGCCTCTCATTACTACAGTTGAACAGTTTTTAGTTTATCCCTATGTTTATACGTGTTAACGAATTTTGCCCGTCCCCGGATGCGCTACAACCTGCTTTAACCGAATGTCCGCCTGATTTGATGGACCAAAAATTTTTTACGTTATCTGTATCGCCGGTATCACTCCCCTTCCGCCTTGCTCTAATGGAGCTCCTTTTGACTCTCATGTTTCCGATGACTTATTTCCTGAGAAGAAAAAGAAGATATGTCGAAACAGAACAATCTGCATCCCACCTTCGGTTGCGTCTTGCGGAGTTCGTGCGTCGTGACAGCCTCTCATTACTAGCGTTGAACAGTTTGTAGTTCATTCCTTTGTTTATACGTGTTAACAAATTGCTTTTTAGTGGAAGACGTAATGTCGAAAACAATTTACGGAAGAAGGCGCACTCGATTTCTGTCAAACTCGCCATTCTAAAAAAATAAGACGGGAGGACACCCCATCTTACACAGCAACAGTTCGCACGCTCCCTCGACATCCCTACTTCCACGTTAAGAGACATCTTAAAAAAGAGGAAGGACATTGAGGCAAAAGTAACCTTGTGTGGCGGATCTTCTAAGAAGAAATTAAAAACTCCAAAATATGATGATTTGGAAGGAGTACTACTCGAATGGTTCCATCAAGAAAGATCCTGTAATATTCCTCTTAACGGTACATACTATCATCGATGAAAAAGTAGCGGACATCGCCGTTAAGTTAGGAATAGAAAATTCCTCGGCGGGATGAGGTTGGCTTGATAGGTTCAAAAACTGCCAAGGTTTGATCTATAGGCAGATCTGAGGAGAATCCGAGTCCGTTAATCAAGTCCGTATTTTCGCCCATGAGACGCACCAGCCTATAAGACCGTGTTTTTTCAGGTAAAAGAAGCAAAGGAATTCACAGGAATGTAAGCTGCTTATAAATGAAGCAAAGAAAGGAGATTCGTAAAAGAACGTCAATTTACAGAAGAGAGAAAAAAGCGCATCATTGCTAGAAAAGCTTCCGCTGTGATAAGAAGATAAAACCCACGAGTCAAGGCGCAAGATTATTTTCGAGTATGTATGTACTATTGTACAGCTCTTTCTTAAGTGGGAAAAAGTTCCCATCTGCGGCCCAGGAGACCTTTCTCTGAACAAATATCAATTTATGAGCTTTATTTACTTTCTCTTCGTTATCAATGGCTTTCCTTATGTTAAATTAAAGTAATAATGAAATAAAGAGCGAATGAAAATTTGAAAATGTACTAGGAATGGATGGCGTTACTTCAAAATACGGATTATATGGCAAAGCCATTTTTTCCAACGATGAAAACTTAAGACGTCGATATAATAGAGGTTGCTTGTCTTCCTTTTTTTTCTCAACATCTTGAAATTATCCATCCAGAAAGTTACATTTTTAATATCAATCATTTCTAAACATAAATTGTAAATTATAAAATATTCAAAATACTGAAAATCTGAAGTCATTTTGTGACAAGCATTTCGCACAAAGGTTTTTATGTCAGTTTCAAATGATAGATATTAGTTTTGAAGATAGTTTTGATGGCTCATTATGTCCGTCAAAGATTATGTATAGTACGAGATCATTTTCTCCGATTTCGTAAAGAAATTTTTTTTATCATCAAAACCCGCTGTATATCCATTAGCGTCTATTATTCCCGCGAGGTCCAGGGTTCCAGTTCCGGCTAATTGGAGTTTTCCGATTATGGAATTTGTGTGTGCGTTCGTCAATAGTTATCGCTCAAGCTTCTCCGGTAGTTTTCCAGAAAAACGAGTTTTTATGTCCATCCGGAAAAAATAAAAGAACTATCTCGACTTAACCATTGTGTTTCAGAATTTAACTGCAAAATCTCCATATTTCCATTGATTTTCATAGAAAGAAAGATTTGAAGCGCATTTCTGTTAATGCCGTGCAGCTATCATGCCTACGATCTTAACAACCTTTACAATTAAATCCTTCAGTTGTTACGTAGGTGTATTTTAAAATTTCTTCATGCATCATGTGTATAATGGATCTATAAAAGTGGCGGGTAAGTTTCTTTTCCATTAGTTTCACAAATCCAGAATTTTTTCCCCTCTCATATCTGGAGAGTCATTCGTTGTTATGGAAAACTATTCACTTTTTTATTTCAACATTTTCCATTTTTTTAAAGGTACTAAACTCTTATTCTTAACGGGAAATGGTTGCGCCATTGGCCGTGTCATTCATTGAGGCAAGAAAGTATAGATCTTCATTAATGTTCGAATTATTTATTGATGCATATCCAACAACGATTGCCAGCCGACCAAAACTGAATAAACCGGTATTTTTATCAAGCGCAATGCTAATAATGTTACGTGATAAAATATCGTTTTTTAATTTTAGGCCATATCTTGAAATCGCCTCTGAGCTTTTGTCTGAAAATAGCATATCATAAACGTTCTCATTTGTTTTATTTGTGAAATATATAAATGTGCTCCGAAATGCTTTTATCAAATATCTGCGTCTGTTTATGGTTTTTCGTTGGTTGCTTAGAACTGCAACAAAGCTGGAAGATGTAGCGTGTTTGTGGCTGGTAACAAAAACTTAAAAATTTCTTTTGTTTTCCAAACTTTAATACCTGTTTAGTTTTAAGATATTTCTAAATTTGGCTCATTACTCATGTCATATTTTGAAGAAGAGTGTCGCTCTGTATTTTAAATTCCCTGCGGAGACTGTATCTGTACTAAAAATGCATCGCAATTTGTCACCGTTTTCCATCCATACTTTTCAGTCCAAACATCCTGATGTAATCCCTTGTTACTTTTTATTTGTTCGTGGTAATAGATTTTTTCATGATAAATAATGTCATAATTATTATCTTGATTATGCACTAATTATCTCGCCTAAGTAACTGTTCTTGTGCTACCGGACGGAACTCGAAAGTGTTACTGAGGGAATGACTAGTTCATTGAGTAATGATTAGATTCGTTTAGGCAAAGCTCGAGGTAAACCTCCTTTCCGGTTGGTTACTGCAAATTAGTGACGAGAGAAAATGTTAATTTTATGATTCTTATTTTCTCAATGCGTTTCTTTCCTATTTATGTTTATTTTATATATTTTTACATAACATTCTATTCTGCGAATCACCAAAGGGTCTATCCACCTAGCCGTATAGGTTGTAAGTGGCCAACTTCTGGTATGAATGTACGTGTGTGTGTTTATGTATATTGGCTGAGTTAGGTGAACGCTAAGCAGAAAAAGTTTTCCTAGTAATGGCGTTATCTTTTGCATTGTTCTGTGGAAATTCATCAGTATTTTAATGATAAATAAAAGCCGCACAAGGAATGGAAGCATTAGTTTTTAACCTAAGTAATTACTTTCAGCCGTACAATATTCCCCATAGCTTTTATGCATCCCTAACAAGGAACGCTGTTACCACATGAAATGATTTCCCATAGATGGTCACATCAATAAATTTTGCATATACATACTATTATAGTTTTCCTCTACATGATGAAGAACATATATTAGGAATTGAATTGAGAAATGTAGTAATTTTAGATATTTCAGAAATTATTTCGACAGTTACGAGGATATCTTGCTTTGAATAATAGATTAATTTTTATTCAATTCGTAATATTTTTGCGTTTTAATTCATCCAGTATCTTACAGTTGTCGTTAAATAACATTAATTTAAGGAATTTATATATATATATATATAGATTAATACACTTTCAAATTTACAGCTAACAGAAAGATTGGTCAGTAGTCCTCAGGAGCCAGGTTGGCAAGTTCGCCGCCCTCACGACGTTGACAGCAAGGTTGACGTCAGCCAGAGCGGGAATTTGTGCTCGGGTTAAAACCACAACTTGAGCTGTAAAGTGGAAGATAAAAGAGATGATTAGCACTTTATGAAGAGAAATCCTTCTTATTTAACTTTGACTAATTAACCGTACTTTTTGAATGTTTAATTGTTTTTGGTGCCTCTAGGAGTCATTGGACTAGTTTGATAAAACATTTCTAAATAACCTATGTTAACCTTCTCATTTATGTGTAACTATTTCCTCAATTTAGCAAGCTTTCTGCTATTAATTGTTATTCCTCGTTGTTTCTCTACCGTGTCTGCAACCAGTACTTTATGCAGATTTAAAACAGTATAAAATTATATGTTCACTGAGTTTATATCTTCTGTTCTATTCTTGTCCAGATCCCTGAGGGATCATATTTCTTCATAACGAGTTATAACTTCTTCATTAAACCCTTCCAACTTTTCTAAATTTCTTCTTTTTGTGACGTCATATTTCATGGGAATATTTCTATTTTATTTACAAAGATAACTGCAGCCCTTATTTTGTTTCCATATAAACTCTGTCACTCTGTAAAACAGAAGGTCATTGCGCACGTGAGACTCCAGCTGGATATGCCCCGGAACAGCTTTCACCGAAGTGAAATGCGTTACCCACATGGCTATCCGAAGGTCTATTACCGGAACTATACGTCGGTCATGACAGCTGATACATCCTCCAAGGCTTTTGTATTACACTTTATTCCGAAAACCTGAAGATCTTCGTTTCTCCTCCCTCTAACTTCAAATTCTTCTTCGTTATTGTCGAATTGAATAGCTAAAGAAAAAATCTAAAGAATTTTCCTCATTTCTTATCTCTCTTACCATTTTCTGTAATATCGTTTTTCTGTCTGTCAACATACCTCAGGGCCTCCATTAGCTACTATTTGCTGTTATTTCTTTCCAGCGTAGGCTCTCAATCTGGGGTTACGCATATTTTCAGGATTACCCGAAAAATTGATGTGGAAAAAATTTCGACATGCAATTGCCCATTGGCCCACCAACGAATCCCTAAATTTTATATTATAGTCCGTGAGATTAATTTTCAGAAATTGCTTCAATGCATTTTTCAGGTAGGGTTACTGACATCGGATGAATAAATCTCTATATATACAATTATTTACACAATATATATTATTTAAAATGTATCACTTTTTTGTGTAGTGATAATGAAACGACTTTGTTAGGTTTAGATTAAGACCAAGATGAGACTCTTTAGTCTCAACTTAGTAACGGCCCTAAAGAATAGAGAAAGGATAAGAAAAATTATAAATCGAGTAACTCAAATTTTATTTTGGTCGTGTAATATCATTTTGTATTCAAAATTAAGAAAATTCGGATAAGGAAGACGAATATTTTATAGAATTTTGTTGTTTAAACCAAACTAGGGGTGGTCTCCTTAACGACCAAGGCGACTGTTAAATTCGACCTCATCATTATTCCCATATTAATACACTGGGAATTGAGACCCATGTTGAATGAATGCTAAGAAAATAGTCTTTCTGCAGAGGAGGCAATTCTTTGTGATTTCAGCCTTTTCGATCTAAGAAATCGCGTGGACAATACGACCAAATAAAAGTGTTCTTTAATCAGCAGTGTTTTCATAGGAGATTTATACTTTACTTTGTCACGATAAAGCAGGCGATGATGAAATCCAATTATTAAGTGGTTGGTGAAAAAGAGACCAGAAGAGATGATAGGTTTTTGAGAAACTTCGGAGATTTTCAGTACAAATGGTTCTTACAAGGAAAAGGTATTTCACAGTGTTCATTAAAATTTGATCAAGTTTTATTTTGAGACTTTGTTAACATTTCTCGCTTTAAATTTCTAGTGAGTGACACTTAAAAATTTATTTTATGAATTAGTTATTTATTCAGTTAAGACAAACAATTTAATTTAAGATAATTTCTGTCATGATTTTGAACGCACGAATTTCTTCCATTTGGAACACACAGTGAGGATTTTAATATTTTTTGGGGAAGTCTCGGAAAGGATAGATAGTCATTACTTGGCTCGTGGTTAGGATTCGTAACTATGTTTTATATTTAAGTAGATTATTTCCTAATTGGTACTTGTTTCGACGCTAGAGCGTCCCAAATTTCCGTCCATTAGGAATCTCTGAATTAATTTTGAAATTATTGCGACTTGAAACTTTGGATAGTTATAGAAGAGAGTATTTAGCAATAATATCCTTAATGATGGCCCTTGGTTCGACGCCAATTTGGTTACATTTCTTAATAAGGTTCTTACTATTACATTGAACCTGTTAATAAGCTGTGACTGTGCGAAAGGATAAGCAGCAAATTTACAAAAAAATTGTTCATATGCTACACATTTCTTATTAGCTCATATTGTGCTCATTATTGAGCCATCACCTGGAGAGGTGAAACTATGTTTATGTTCACATTATATTGAATTTCCGAATTTCTTTGACTGTTTTACCTTAGCATTAATAAAAAATTAGGTTAATCAGATATCGTTGACTAAGCTTGCGAACTCTTTAGCTTCTGTTTTTTATTTTCATTTTAATATTTTTACAGCTAGTTTTTACACTGACCTATCTTTTAACCTACTTATGTTTATTACACAATGTTATATTTCAGTTTATTTTTAATGCAAATGTGTGCAAAAACACATTAAATATATCTAATGAAAGTGTATCTGTATTGTTTACGTTACAGATCCTGGTCTTTTAGGGTTCATCCCTGCATCTGGCTCCGGAAACAGGGTCTTAACCTGTTTCCTCTTTAAACTTTAGCTAGCTTTTTTTTCGAATGCTTTCTTACTGTGATGTGTATTTTCATAAGACTAGGTTTTAAACCCTCAAAGTAGTTAACTTCTGAGAACTATTCATAAAGCTATCTCTTTCCTTTAAATTTTATAAGAGGAAGGAGTAGATCTAAGAAGAGACTTTTTAGTCTCAGTTTCACCATAATAAAGTCATTTTACTATGATAATTACATACATAACCTGCCAACAGGTATTTATGAATCTGTATTATGAAATTAAATGATAATAACCTGCTGCCATACCATAAATGAATGATACTCCGCAATAGCTATCGTGGTAAAGAACTCCGCTATACGTCTATTGTCATAAAATATTGAAAGGCACTTACTTAACCACCAATTAATCCTTTAAATGTTTCTGAATTTACGGCAATAGCGATAAGGTGATCATGTTTAAATATGGTTGTGCATACTTCTTGTAAATTATCGGATTAAACCCACGTAGTCATAAGGATCAGTCATAAGAGATGCAATTGGTATCCTTTGGATTTGGATTGTTGGAGGCCTTTGGGCGTGTGACATGGGGTGCATGCACCAAAAAGGTAGCGACTCATGACTAAATTTCCTAACTCAATCTGTGAATATATTTTTATGTGAGTAGACATTTAAGTTACAGTCCTCAGCGCACTTTGCAGATTAAATCATTCCTAAAACTATAGGAGTAGGCAATTTAATTGATATAAATAATTAAGCGCAGTTATGTTGAGGATGATAACTTAATTTTTATGGAGTGATTTTATAATTTGAATAAACTTTCTGTTTGGGGTTTTTCTAAAGATGCCTCTCTCTTTTTGAATTAAAGAGACGAAAAGTATTCTTTTAGATCAAACCGACTCATGTCGTCTTATTTTTTATGGTATTAAATTTAGTTTATTATTTGTTAGTGTTGTACGTATATCGATAATTACTGAATGAATACTTTGATTATTTTCTGTATTTCGTTTCCTTAGTTGCCGCGCCTTTGGAGGAAGCCGTCTTGGGTTCTATTCTTTCCGGAATTTTTCGCACAATTTTCCTCACACCATAGACGAAAAAGGAACCGTAAAATTAATCAATCCGCCGTAAAATTAACTCGGGAATCGCGATTAATCATTGTCATTGACCGTAACTATTATCGTACCTCACTAGGGTGGGAATATTAAGGCGATGAAACTTTCTCAACCGCAGAACTTTTTGGCTTCCAAGTATAAATTGTAAGTCAGGGATGGTTTTTATGATCAATTTCTTATTTTCGTGTGTTTTTCAACATTAATGCTCTAGATGGATTCTCCTCAGTTTTCCTTTGATAATATCCTCCATTCATTACTTTCAGCAATGATCATATGATTATATTTTATGACATTAATGTCTAACTAATCTCATTTTGATGCAATAGCATTGTTCTAATTTATTACATTCGTGGTTAATTATATGCTGATTACGGTAAGTTAGAGAGGGAAGATCACTAACAGGGTCTTGAACAGATTTGTTACTTTTAATTCCATACCTGAAACTCATTTTCCTGCCATTATTTTATTATGAATTTCCATTTTTCTTTCTTAGTTATTTATATTAATGCTCAATTATCATTAGTCATTTATATTTACGCTCAACTTAACTTTTCCCAATATAAATTTCCAAATTGGTCTGGCATTCTCTTCCTTCGCATGCACTATAAGAATAAATCTATTATTAAATAATTTTCTGACTGCTAATTCTGTCATTAAAGACTTGTGGAATACGTATTTGTAAATGGAAGAAAAAGTATTTGTAAAACAAAATAATCTGATTTGAGATTTTTTACGAATTTTTTTCTGCCATCTTCGTCTACGCATACTTACAGAAAACCATTTTGTATCTAAAAAGTTATGTTTCGGGAATTAAGAATGTGCTACTACGCATTATATTTCAACTGTAAATGGACGTGCTGCTTTAAAGCTAACTTAGACTGATTCAATTGAAATTTCATGAGTACTATATCATCTCAGCCATCGAGACCCTTTTACAATGGCTACTTAACGTTATCACCACTTTATTTCGCCTGTTATAAATAATTTTAATTCCGGTTATTAGATTTTCAATACGCCATTATCGTCAAGATCTTCTCTTTGAGCTTTTCGATGTCTCAATTTATCATAATTAAGATAGCCTTCATAGTGCCTTTGATTGCAGAATAAAGAACGCTACTATATTTATGATAAATAATTATACGTACCAGAGTAGAAGAAACCATAATTAATGCACGAGAACAGGACAGCAAAAACGTTGTTTGAGAAACCAATAACTTGGAAACTTTGCTGGAACAAATCTGTAAGAGACAGAAATAGAAAATATTTGTCAATGAATGAAGCAGACAAAGTTCAACTAATTTCTCGCTTGACATGTGAAAATTTAAACTAGTAAACAGTAGCGAGTGAAAAGTTGTTCATGAGTAGTTTTATGCTAAACAAATGTTTAAGCTTTAAAACATCTTTTCAACGTGTTTGGACAATGAAAAAAAAAATGATAAACTTATATAGATAAAGATATCTCGAAAACTTCAACAATGAAATCTTGTCTAGTTATTGCTGTTTAAAACGAACAGTTATAAATTTTCAGTATTTATGGTTTTGGGTGACAAAATCAGTTTCTACGTTTTGAACCCTAGTTGAGTAGCAGGTTCAGAGACGGTTGTCTCACTTTCTCACTGTTTCAAGCTTTGCTTAATAGTATTGTATTAATTATTACCATAATAAGTTATCTATCTGGAAACGGTTGACCTCGTACCTATCTTCTAGACAGAACACCAGCCTATTCTGGTCGATTTTCCCTTCTATTTGTGGAATTCTTAATATTTTTTGGCCGTCATTACCTGTGTACTTCCCCCCTGTTGATTTTCGTTCTGTTGCTGTTTTTGCTATTCGACTCTCATCCACTGATTTTCGTATTTTAATTCCATTCTCTTTTCTACTCTGAAATTAATATTCTGCCTTTACTTTGAAGTTATCTTCTACGTGATAATTCTAATGTCTTACCATCCACCGCCGTAGCATGGTAGGTTAAAACCACCCGCATTAACCCTTGTGTAAGCGCTAAACTTTACCTATTTCATTACTCACCCGGGAACCCAGATTCCACTTTCTCTTATTTTAAAATATTTACGTAATTCAGTCTGTTTTTCTGGCAAATTAATCAATAAGTAGGCATTTCCAAATTAAAAAAGAAATGACCAGCTCTGTTTCGTAAATAAAGGAGGTTAAAGCATTATTTTCCGGGGTTTGCACTGATCAATAGCGGTCACTTCTATGTTGAAAGGGGGCTCCCAGATAGCCAAGTGGGCAACGCGTTCGACTTTGGTGAAAGCGGTCCCGGGTTCGAATGGCCCCCACCGAAACGGGTTCGGTGGGGGCCTACGTGCGAAATGACCTAAGCTGTCGAAGCACTTTTAACAATACTACTACTATGTTGAAAGGGTATAAGGTGCTACGAATTTTTTAAACAAGTGGTTGGTCCTTCTACTTATTATCTTAAGAAACATAATAGCTCTGCTTTATTGAAAATTATCTACTTCGCTGGTATAGTCATTCTTCTACAGAGAAAGCGGAACACTTGAATAGCCTACGCAAAATACCGATTTCGTTGTGTTGCTTGTTTATTCTATTGAATATGTTAGCAGTGTATATATATTAAATATTAGTCCTTTCCGCGGTCAGCCAACTTTAGGTAGTAATTCTCTCAAAGCTGGCATCAAAATATGGAGGATTTGCAATGCTGAATCCGTCTTTTACCTTGGTAAATCATGCAATACTCGGGAGGTAAAGGTGATTAACCAAGAAGACAAATTACTGCCAAGATTTTTATAAATACATTTTTAATATAATCAATGTTCGTTTATTTCATTAATTTTCATATTTTTTACAGCGAGTATCCGGGTGCGACCGAGACTGTGTATTTTACAGTCAATTATTTTTGCTTAAAAAAAGTAAGAAAATTAACTATTTAATTAAAATTGAACTATATGACGACAATATGAAGGTTTACAGCGAAATTTAGATTTTTAATCAATACACATGCAAAAATTTACCGTGATGGCTACCCGGGCGCGTATACAAGGGTTCAACAATATAACGTCCGTTTCTTTCATAAAACTCAAAGTACTACTAATAATATTTCGGTATTAATTTTGTAACCATAGGTTTGCAACGGATTTATTTATTATCTACACTAGCTTCTTTTCTCCTTGCCCTTTCAGTTCGTTCGTAAGTTCGTATTCTCCCGATTTTTTCCTTCTACTAATCCATTGATGATTTGTGTTTCATAATTTCTTTGGTTTCCTCATAAATACCCTTTTCTTCCGATAATTTTATATAATTTAATTCACCATCTATGTTGATTAATTTCTGAAATACTGTACCCACTGATCAATGGATTAGTAATTTTTTTACCCTTAACCATTTAGATTTGTAATCGTTCGCCATGTCTGATTCACAACTTGAAGAAATCTCTCCCTACGTTTTTCTCTGTTTCCGATTATCCAGTTCTTATCCGTATTTTAATGACAAATCAGCTTCTAGTTTCGCTCACTAGCGGTTTTGGATTTTTCTATTTTACGCCGGGTTTCAGTTTCATTTGTCTTATGAATTCAATTTGTAATAAGTGATTAAGATTTATTTGTGTAACTAGTTTCGCTCATCTTATAGAGCATCTCACGACATAACACGTGAATATGTCATATCTCTTAAGCTCCTTACACATGTTCGCTGCAAGGCCCACATCAGGTGGTTTACTCTTCAAAAACTTATCGCTTTTGTAGAAACTCGAAAATAATTTGAAGAAAACTTTACGTGAAACCTCTATTGGAGATTTTTAATCTAATATTCGCTGAGAATCTGACGAGTGTAATTCTGTACAGTTTTAGCAGACTAAAATTGGCTACTCCTGATCTTACGTTGGAGCTACGTAGCAAGTACGGTATATTTTCATATCTTTAGTTTCACCAATCGTGTCTATTATCGTAACTTTTGCGGGGAATATGTCTTCCTAGAGGAGGTAAAAGGAATTATTAAAGTGAAGATTAAACACGCTAAGATAGACTCTGCAGGAAAAGTTAAATTTAGTATGGAGCTGTTTCTGAACAGAGAGAAGTGATGATATTTAAATCATTACTTTCGTTCTCCTCGCGTCCATGATAATTTCTTTCACGAAAACCAGGGCCAGCTGCAGACTTTCCTCCGCCCTGGGGCTGGAAGTTCAGGCCTGCCCCCTGCCACACCCTTTTTCACAGTTGGAGGTTCGGTTTTCTGGACCATTTGAATTTAAAAATATCACTAGGTACTTTTCGACAGTGAGTTTGAATACTTTAGCATTTAATTTCCCTTGATCGAATTTTTAGTTTTGACACACTAATGAAAAGCAGCTCCCAGAAAATAAATGAAATATTTTTGGGTGAAACATAAGGAAAGATTGGGAAATCTCAACCCGGATGTCTTTGAAATATAATATTTTTACCTTTTTCTGGAGACATATCTGAGTATTAAGCGCTGTTTGAATTACAATTAGTTCAATTTTTTTCGGACATATCTATTGGTGAGAAAGAGGTTCCCCATTCTAGCCAAAAACTCCTATTCATTTTACTCATAGTAAGCCGCCCGTCTGTAACTGAGCGCCTCGAGGCATCTGTCTGCTTACAGTCTGAAACCGGTCCTGATGAAAGACACTGGAGACTGTGCGCATGTAAATTAAGAACCACAGTGCTTCGTTTTGCCTTAGAGCGATCGTGCGTGAGCATCCTCTTAACGTACTTTAGCTTGAAGATTTTACTACATCGCTCAGAATTATGTATAGGTATCTTATATAATTCAATACATTTGTGTTCCGCATAATCTCATTTCTTCCTTTCACTTTTCACTGTCTACAGTTGGATTTTTAACTATGGATATTTAGCGATACTTCTAATATTATTATTTAACTGCGCGAAAGGGGCTCCCGGTTAGCCAATTGGGAAACTCATTTGATTTCGGTGAAGGCGAAGGCTATCCCGGTTTCAATTCCCGGTGGGGGCCTAACAACATTACTACTGCTGACAGCGCGAAAGGAGCCGTCAGGGATTGCCAGGGAACTCCCCGGTGATCCCGAGTGACGCTCAGAGACAAATGTAAATTCATATAAAATTAATCGCTAAGTTTTTGTTAACGTATGGTATAATTTGTAAAAGATCAGACCAAGAGCCCCTAACGAGACCAAATTCGCATTTTTACGTCCACCCATTGCTTGGAAAAAATTGTTTTACAAAATCGAAGACAGCTTTTTATTGAGTAGTAAAATTAATCTGAAATTTTTTATGACAGTCAAAAATAAGCATTTTAAAATTCCGTTAAAATTTTGTTTTAATAAGAGATACGTTGTTAGAAATGAAATTTCCGAGTGAGTACTCCGATAGCGAGAAAAAACGAACACATTTTTTCGTTTTCTACCTGTGATAAAATACCAATTAGAGAAAAAATGCATTAAGTGGTTAAATGTAGAATGAAACATGCTAAAATTCTGTAAAACTTGTTCCTTTGTGGGATACCTAGTTTAGTTTTTCATTCCAAACTCGTTTATTCATAATAAAAAATGCGACAGTAGCGTTATGTAGCTCCTGTTAAACTCTAGGATAGCTCTAACTGTGGCCACCAGCAATGATGATTTAGATCCAAATCAATTTCGTTAAAAATTTTTAACTCAAGGCTGAACTAACGAGAGAAGTAAGTATAGACGTGACTGATTTGTCTCGACGGAAATGTTTGTATTATCCAATCCCTGAAGAATGCTTTCCTTGTATTTTTTCAATTTTTGGAGGATTAATTAACTTTGTTATCTCCGCTGAATAGCATTATTGCAAAATTGTCTCATTTGGAATGAAATTTATCTTTACAATATAATCCAAAAGAATAAACCGTGGATTGAGAACTTAATAAATCTGTATGGTATCGTAAAGTATCGATTCCTATATATGCATACTGATTAATCGCATTACTTATGCGTGCTGATTAATATGCATACTAATACATTTATACTCACTCTGATTATTGTACTGAACAGCATAATTATTTTGACTGTTGGCGGGTGTGGGTACCAGCCGTGCATTGAGGTTGAACACTCTTCCAGTTCTGAAAGGAATTAGGATTGAATGTTAAGTTACAGAGGAAGCTTAGCGTAATGAATGTATGTGGAAAGTTTTGAAAAACTTTTAAAGACACACTTAAGGATGTTACTTACAATTTGTAGACAGCTTGAATGTTAAGTCCAGTCAAGGCACCAGCATTTGGAGGTGCGAACGTGTACCTTACACATCGGAGGGAATGGGCGAAGACTGAATCGTATCTTCTCTGTTCGAACCATACTCCATTTAGCTACAATTAGAAAGGTAATCGTGAGTGAGGAAGATTTAAAATTTGAAAGCAGCTGAAGAAATTAACAAAAAAGCAGCTGAAACTCTTCGGAAATATCACAGAACTACAGCTAATCTTGATAATATCAGGATATACCACCAAATGTATGCTTAAGAATTTTTGAGAATTAAAATATGAAATTGTTGATTTTTAACTGTCAAACAAGTCATGGCCTTAATGTTATTAGAAGTGAAATAGGAGTTAAGTACTTGTGAATAACAACAATTAAATAAAAATCTACTCTAAATTTATATTGCCTGAGTAAATTTCCGTTTATTTTCGTATTTTCGTGGAAAACCAGTTTGTTTATCCCAGGAAATTTACAAAAAGAAATAAATTTGAAAGACGATAAAAATCGGAAGTTCGAATTAATTGATACAATAACATGCTTTTTATTGGTAATTTGAAAGTTATTTTAGGCTTTATGTTGAAATTTCAGTTCTTTAATACGCAAGATGGTTATAATTAACAGTTCTAAGAATTTTGCATATGAGGGAAATTTGATATTTAGATGAGATGAGTACACTCCTACCA
This sequence comes from Ladona fulva, assembly GCA_000376725.2. Taxonomy (NCBI): domain Eukaryota; kingdom Metazoa; phylum Arthropoda; class Insecta; order Odonata; family Libellulidae; genus Ladona; species Ladona fulva. The sequence continues at coordinate 157,949 of KZ308204.1, read as the reverse complement.
TCCTGCATCCTGCGCGTTCTACATTTTTAGGTTTTTCTAATTAAGATCCCTGAATTTTGAGAAGAACAATGTGTTCGACACAGATTTGAAAATTTTATAATTAGAGTCAATACGATTCTTATTAAAGAAATGAAATGCAATCCAACTATGTATTGATGTTTGATGAAATATATCTCTTCCCTGGACTACAACCTTGAGGTGGTGAAAGGGCGTGCGTGTTCTTATTACCTAGAGAGCTTAACTGGCGGGAACTTTGTTCCTTTTAGTATCATCCATGCCAGATTGGTCAATCGGTAGGGGTCAGACGAAAGGTAGCCCACGCAGTGTTTGTACCTCAGTGAGGCGGCTGCAATTGTATCTGTACCCCAATGGACGACAATTACGAGTGACGGTGTCACGTTAAAAACACCGTTGATGAAGGCAAGAGAGACCACCTCGACTACTTATTCCATGAATATGATGTGCCAATTTACAAATGTTAACACAGAGGTACTAGATATTGTTGGGGAGGAGAGGGTTTTAATTTAAGTTATCAAGCGTCGACAGAAGGAATGAATAGGTCAAATATTGAGAGGAGGGGTATTGCTAAAGAATGAAATTAAGGGCAGAATGCGAGGGAAAAGACAGATAGGAAGACAAGGGCGAAAGATGACATAAAGATTGGGGTAAATTAATGGGATATAAAATGTACTAAATAGGAAATAGAAAGAAATGGTACTAAATAGGAAATATTATGACACATTAATCTACAGAAAGGTAGTACACTTACGTATGATGGAATGTGCGTAACACACGATACTTAAGCTGGCGGAAACTGCTTATGGGCATATGTGTTATCGAAAAGAGCGGGAACACTACTACGTATGATACAATCTAAAGATAGGACCTTGACTTCTTGGGAGTGCACCACAAGGAGAATGAAACATGATGAATTCTTCTGATTACCACAATTTTATTTTAGAGCGACCGGTTACAAAATTTCTTGTAATTGTCAGGCCAGATTTTAAATGGTGGATGATATTTCTTACATATCTAGAGTTATCTCCTAGTTATGTATATCGTCATCCATTAGCCAGTGAGAAACATATACGGTCGGTTGTAGGAATTAATGACTGAATTTGGGATACAAATGTTTGAATGCATTGACGAGGTTTATGTAGTACAAGTCAAACTTCCCATTTACTCACGACTTAGAAATAAAAAAACCGCTTAAGGCAATAATAATTGAATAATATTGGTGTATTTTATATAAATTCTGGCAATATCGAATAGAAAGCTATATTCGACGACCTAAATAAGAATGTATATAAGTCTGGCATTCTCTTCCTTCGCATGCACTATAAGAA
>KZ308204.1:141675-156572 GCA_000376725.2 Ladona fulva | reverse complement strand
CCACACAAGGACAAAATCAAACATATCAAACAAAACCATATACATTGTCGCAGTAGAACAAAAATAATAATTAATTATATGATACAGTTTAGAATAATATAATATATATGTGCAATTTAAATTACAATATACAATTGTACTACAGTGTCCGAAGATACGAGATACGAGAATAAGTTAGTGGTAAACTACCTATTTTTTCGAGGCATTTGGAAAGATAAGAGGGAATTGAAATAGGTCGAGAGTGGGTTGGAAAAGAAGGATTTTTCATTTTTATAATTTAATTTTCCAAAAAAATAAAACCTGCAAACGATACAGTTAAAAGGAAGCATGGTAAATAACTGTACAAATTCGACATAAGGAGTTTGCACAGTTATTTATCATGCTTCCTGTTATGGAAAACTACAAAGTTAAGGCTTCTTCGATCGATTGATGAAAGTAAACTTTACATGCATTTCTTATGAAACTGATTTTACCGTCTGGTGTCGAACTGGGGACCTTTAGGGAAATAAAAGAAGCCTATTATCTGCGCAGGCAAAACATTTAACAATCTTGAAATTTTGAAAGCTGTGCAACTTTTGGCTCTTGTGTTTAATGCGTACACACTCACATACAAACTTTTTACTTCATTTAGAAGATGAATTGCAAAATTAGAGTAGATAAATCTAGGTATATTAATTTTTTGTAAATAAATTATGTATCGGATAATTACTGTTATGATAATGTTATTGCCAAATAAGATTCGCATTTACTAATACATCAGCAACAAGTGCAATGGCATCTTTATTTTTAATCTATAGTCATACTTACCGCTGAATTAGCAACAAGATTGGGAGTTGGACATCTACCGAATCCGATAAAGTCTGCTTTCGTTGGCGTGATGTAAAATATGAGTAAAATCGAAGATAATGCAATCAGTGACTTCAGGTGAATAGCCATCTTGGTCGTGTATTTTTACCTATTTAATAGATATAAAAGTTTTTTTATAATTTAAAAAATGAAAATTAACGGAAAGTATTTTCATAATTTTAATATTTTATAAAATTAAATGACTTTCATCATAATTATAGGCCAATTTTATGTGATTATGTCAGTATTAATAATAACACAAAGTGAATCGACAAATTAAGGGGTTATCTTAAACTCATCAATACCTCATTGAAAACACCAGAATTAAAGCTTTAAAAATGTTAGATTTCATTGTAAGTTATATTGTTTACTTAAAAGCCCACAATATTTTAAGGAACTCATATTAAAATTTTCGCATTATTAGATTATTTAAAATAAAATAGCTTGTGACAGTCTGGTGTACAATCATTGATTTGTATTGATTCAGAAGAACTATGCTCCCATAGGAATATATATGATTTAATTTTTTATACAAACTGGTTCACAAAATGCACTGTTCAAATTATTATCATATATTCAAATAAGAATTCCAAAATTTATAAAAATATCAAATAATACATTTGTCAATGGCTCATATGTAAGATATTGTGTACCTAAGTGTCAATTATATAGATTTATTTAATACCAATACAAGGTAAAAAAAGATTCTTTGCAAAAATTACTTACAACATCTTTACAAAATGAAAAAATTATTACAAAAAACTAGCTTAGTTTAGTGAGTAAATTGTGAAGAATTTAAAAATTTATCTTAACTTCTGTAGTTTATGTACTAGTTCAATGATGTACAGTTATTTATAATATTCTATATTTTATAATGCTTGGTAATTTTATAACGAAAACGTTATTGCTGTAACCGAGATCAATATGGTCTCTTTTTACTGTATTTCATTTCATATTTATCGTATGTATTTGATATTCCTTTGTGCAGTAGGCACAGTCGGCGTTGCCCGAGACAAGAAGTCAGTTTATGTCTAAGAAATTAATCTTAATTTCCTATAATGGTGACCTCTAAATATCTCAATCGAATAATCATTAGAGTCGTAATTTTTTTCTGAAAAACTGACATCATCGTCATTTTATCTGGGTATCGAGTAAGTTAAAAATGTTCGAAGTTTCGCAATTTGTGAGACTGACTATACTAAAAATTCGACGAATATACTAATATTCGACGTATAGGAGGAATTTAAAGGTAAACATTATTCTATTAGTCCACATCTAATGAAGTATTGTAAAGCCTTGCGACATTACTTAGTGACTGATTTAGTCCTTTTCTGCCCTCTTAGCCACTGTCCCGTTCATTTCTTACCTTCGAGTGTTTGGTGGGAGGCAGGAATAGACCAATCAGGAATGAGTTGATTAATCCTTTAAGCACTCAATTTGGACAAATCCGCATTTTTCTCATTTTCTCTGGAAATCCGTCAATGAAACTAATACTTTGTTTGGATATTAAAATTTTAATTTATATATCCAACAATAATGGCTTTTAATAAGGCGAGATTACATATTATACGCATATATATTACACGTGGCTACTCAGAACTGAGAGAAACTGATTTCTCAAGTAAAACTAGGGAGATAATAAGTGGCTCTGACTTTACTGATAAATCGGTTTAATCTACTCTTCTATAATTGGTCTTCTCTCCCACGACCTACAATAAGTTTTTTTCTTACTCCACCCCGCAGCCACGAAGATGTAACAGACTTTAGTTTGATTTATTTGTTGATAGATTTTTTGTTTTAGATTTAATTTTCACATATATTATAATAGTACTGCTTTAAAAAGATTCTGAAAAATTGAGCTCTTTCAGTGAATTGAACCTATGATTGTGATAATATGCGGACAGTTCCTCGCTGGAAATTTCATCGCTAGAAATTTCTTCTTCGGTACAATTTCTCGAGTGAATCCCTCGCTGTAACAGTTGCTTGCTACGCTGTAACTAGCATAATAGAATTTCTTTGTGTTAGAGTTTTCCGAAAATGGCTGGACTATGGAAGCAAGCAGTCGATACAACTACCCGTCAGATCATTTACTGTCTAGAATTTTTATGAGAAAGCCTTATTTTCGAATTTATCTCGCTCGCTAAAGATTTGGTCTATAATTGAGGAATCCGTCCCTCGGTTCGTCAAGGAATTGTTCGCGGAGAAGAATCGTCCTAGAACCGATTGTGCTGTCAATTACATTATCAATGAAATGAAAAACTACTGAAATACAATTCCGGTCGCTAAATATCCTTGGCATTAGAGTTTTTCTCTGTGAGTATACTTAAAGTCGTACGATTCAGTTTAACAAAGAGAATAAAGGGAAAATTTTAATTTTTAGATAACGCCAAATTTTCAGTTATGCTAAGTAACCACTTTAAAAGGGTCGGAATTTCTATATCGCGGACGAATTAATTAAAGAGTAGGACGGCCAACATACTTCTTAGAGGTAAAGAAAAATCCATATTTTCTTGTATAGTTCTGAAAGGATTGTCTCTGTCTTTCAGGTCGTCCCTCTCCGTAGGTATTTTTCACATGACGCGCATATACCGGACATTGGCTCGTTCAGACCAGAAATAGAGACACTTTTTTTGGTTAGGTTAATGAACTTCACGACCAGAAGATGTTTTAGATAGCCATTTATACGGGCGATTATTTTATTTTACTATCCTCGATTTTCAAGGCAGTAGTTTATTTGATATAAAATAGTTTGCATTCCATTTGCATAGTTCGTTTAAAAATGAATCGAAATCTTTCCATGTAGCCCATTTAGCCTGAAGGCCGATGTTCCCGGGTCTAGTGTCTAGAGCAGGGTCGTCCAACCTGTTTGGGTGGAGAGTGACTTTTGGAATTAATTAACCACGCGAACCAGCGAGGACCTCTTTGAATCAGGTATCACTTTTTTAAATCATCAACCCACACCTATATTAAGGGTGATTGCTTACACCACCAAAAAAATATATATAAGTGAATATCGGAAGACATCTGTGATTCTATACATGCAAACAGATTTTAGAGCTAGTTAGTTCGCATATGTTTCTTTGTAAGTTTTAAGAAGTGTAAATCTAGGAGATATACACAAGTGCTCTCAGTATTTTATAAAAATATGTTATGTAAGTAAACTAACATGGTAATACTAGTGAGCGGGCTCAGGTTGTTATCTAAAGTAATTTTTATCGTATTAAGAGCTACTGCTACCTGATCATTTTGAGGGAAAAAATATGCAAAATTTATTGGAAAATCCGTCAAGTTATATCCCTTCCATGCTAACTAAATGTTATTACCGGTATAATGAATCAACTCGGTAATTTGTTTGCCTTAATAAGACGAAAGAGAAGAACAGCAAGTAATAGTTTGTTTCATAAGTAATTTTTTTCCCTCGTCGATTCTGTTTTACATCGCGGATTACGATTTATTAAAAGTAGATCATAATCTTTCAGAACCCACGGGTCGTAACAATTGCTGAAAACAACTATTCCTTCGTCAGAGTTTTTGTAGGAATATAAAAGGCTTTCAACGTTGGGTGAACGGACCTCTGCAGAAAATCGACATTGTGTGGATTCGTTAATTGACGGAGATCGGAGATTTTAACGGCCGCTAAGGGCCAGGTAGCCTTCAATAAAATCCCACTTGTTGCACCACATGTTTGTGAATCATGAAAATTAACCCGTATTCGTACAATCCGCTCAAAAGTAGACGGAATTCCAATTGCAGTATATATAATTTATTTAGAAATATTTTGGGCTGAATTAAACCAGTCAAATTTTCGTTCTCAGGCTGTAGTGTTATCACCGACACAAATGGGAAATTTAAATCTGTGCCGCGGACTCCTGTCAAACTATATAAGCTAAGTACCAAACAGTATAATAAGAATATAGATTTAATTTTTTAGCTCGGATTAAACATATCTTTAAATAAATTGAAAAGTATCGCAGAAAATGAATATCGATTCCATGTTCTCCCCATGATCTAAATATCGCGTTTACTTTTTATTCGTTTACATTTATATTCAGGACCGATTTGGCTACAGAATATGGACATTTCTACAGTCAAATATTTTCGTATAAATCTCACCATGTCCGGCACAATATCTGACTTCTTTGCTTATGAAAAAATTAAAAGCATATTCTTCATCTCCTACACTTATTTTTCTTCCCAAATTGAAATATTTACTTATAGTTTCACTAGTCCATACATTCGCAAAAGATTGTTTCCCGATTCGTGTGTACCTATTCGCAAAGAGATTTCGGCCCAGAGAGTATGGTGACTATGAAACTTTTAAACTATCTAACTCGAGAGGAATATTTTGTTAGACCAAGTGCTCCATGTTTCTCTCTGTTAGAAAATTTAAAATCTTAATATTTAATAAAAATATAGAATGATACGCTAGAGAGATTGACGCAAAATGGGAATACTTTGGAAGGAATTCTAGCATTCGCTAAACCGCGATTTCCTACGTCTATTTGCGAAACAGAGTAGCTAGTGATTTCCTCCAATAAACGCTGATTTTTTTTAGTAAGCAAAAGAAGAGTTTGCTACGAAGCTACTTGCGAATCACAAAAAAACAGTAGGCGTTGGTAGAATAATAACTTCCGGCATGTAGAACGCTGGTATTATTTAGTAGTAGTAGTAGTATTGTTTAAAGTGCTTCGACAGCTAAGGTCATTTCGCACATGATCTCCCACCGGGAATCGAACCCGGGACCGCCTTCATTGAAGTCGAACGCGTTGCCCACTTGGCTATCCGGGAGCCCCACTATTATTTAGAGAAGATTATAGTGATTACATTTTTTTACTGACATCGCGATGGATAACATTTTAAAAATCAAGAAGAGTGTCTCCTCTTTGTCAAATATCATTATATTATAAATTTTAACCCAATTAATCAATCTTTTGATGCTGGTAGGCAGTCTAAATTAACAGCTGCCCAGAAACCTCGGTTTATATACGTACACTTACTTATTTACTAAAAATGTACATGGTGCAAAATTATTACTTTTAAAAGTATATTAACTGAAGGCGAAATTCATGACATAAAAATTTAAGAAAAGGGCACGCACGGCCGAAAAACGACGATTCAGTTGAATCGCCACCCCTGATTCAGTGCGAAACACACCGGTGCGAATTGTCTCATTTACCTGTATCGGAACTTTAAACGGCGCAGTCCTGAACACTCGTTTTAGCTTTCACAAAAAATCAAGCGAACAAATGCAACGGCGCTAAACTCCATAAAACCCTGTTTTTCTAGACCTCCGAATCAAGAACTTAGCTATCCAACTCTTTGCGTAATTCACTGTCCACGTGCATAACACCCTGCAATCAATTTTGCAACGTCACTGTTTTTATACTCATTTTTCATATCATCGTGAACACGGTGTCCACTCTCTCTCTATATGAGGTGAGTTTTCTATCACAAAGGTACTTTGTTTCACTTACCTTGTAGCAGTAGCCTCAACTGTGAAGTTGTACATTTTACGGAGAGGACATCCTCTTTTATAGCCTTCGGGAAATACTCTTCCGACAACCGCTTTAAGCCACACGCATGCGCGGAGAGGATCAGCCAATAAAGGCGAGGTTGTTAAAAAAATCTCGTTCGGCCACCTCAATGATTAGAAGATCCTGAGGACCTTATTCAAGGCTATCGCTATTATTTTTAAATAACAGAGCGAAGGCTTCTTCTAGTATGCGACCAGAGATCAGTGGAGAAAGTCCTCCACAGGTTGTCGTCATGATATATGACAAATCTGTAGGAACTTTGAAGATGCGGTTTCAGAGATGTAATTACTGAGAGAGTGGTCATAAAAAGATCGCTTACGACCAAAGAAAAGGTGGTCACTTACACTGTTATTGCCTCAATAATTTGACTTAACTCATCAAGTATGAGTTATTCGTTATCTTAGGTTAATTAATGAGCGATTGGATACGAAAATTTATTGTTGTTAAAAGGAGAGGTTTAAGAGCTCTCCTTAGAGTTAGTTCCTCAAATTTTCCTTTTATTTATGAAAATTTATTGTAAAGTGGTGAAAAGCGAACATTGTGCAACGGAGTGTTACTTATGAATTATTCATTCGTCAAAAACCGATGATTCCTTTCTAAAAGTAGTCTTAACAAAAGCTAATTTAAAGCTAATTGGGCTATTCAAAAGCTAATTAAAATCTAAAAGCTGTATATTTTTAGAATCTCGAAAAGCTATTAATCTAATATTTCACCCATTATTTTCCATACCGAAGTCGAAGTGGATTATATATTTATCGCGATTGCCAAACAGTACAAGCGAATCGATTTAGGTTCAGAGAATGTGCGGCTCAGATTTTGGTTGATAACATTTTAAAAGAAGTCTAACTTTTGCCTTGTAGAAATATGAGAAAATATTGCACCAAATCTTTTAAAACATCAGAAAATTTAATCAATAAATTAATGTCAACACCATGATTCTCTGAAAATATGGAGAATGCCTTGTGCATACATCCATTTCATTATAAATTTCTCGAAATTTGAGCAATTACCGAAAAAAGATTTCAATATTGGATTAATGAACTAGCGGACGTTTCTAAATCTCATTGATTAAGAATGTTTGGATGTGAATAGTACTATTAATTGAGTATTTAGACTATGCGCTTGGGCCACCAAAATAACTTGAGCCTGTCCTGTACTATATTTCTAATAGGATTTAGTAAACACCCTAAAGTGCTGATGAACTTGAATTCATTTGGAGATAGTGAAGAAGTGAGAGTGACAGCGGAAATGATGCCCATCACTTTTTATATCCATCTCCGAAAAGTCTTCCTCCAAAGCAAAGAAAGTGGAAAAAATGCAGGAAATAAAACAAGAAATGTTTTAATGAAATATTCTGCTCTAGTCAACACTAATTTGGTTTGAAAGATTCATTACACACATCCATAATAATGAGAGAGCAAATTTATACTTGTTGTGAAATCAGCCGCATAATCTTACTATGAAACTAAATATCATTGATTTATGCTACTTCTGTAGCTATGCCTGTAATTTCTCTCATTATTTCCTTTTACTAGGCATGAAATCTTCGAATATAAGATTTAGTAACTCTTCCATAAAAGTTATTTACCCATTCTTAATTTCGGTCTTCGATGGGCGATATTGGTCTCAGCAGTATAGCATATCACTCATACAATAATCACTTCTTGAATGTTGTTTGTAAAGAACTAAACTTTAAACAATCGTAGTTTTAACAACTATTTTCCTTTGGTGTCCAGTTTCGACTCTAGCAATTCATTATCAGGATTTCGTCGTCGTCTTTTACTGAGGATTAGAACCTAAAGAACCTACCTAAGAAAGTAATAATATAACTCCTGAGCGATGGAAAGGCTCATATATATCCTGAACGCTATCGTCTAATGCCCAGTAATGGGAAGCGGTTGAATATAAGAACTATGGGATGAAAGTCTTGTAAGGAGGCAATTCTTAACCACAATTGGAAGCTCATCTGCCGATTTAAAATCAATTTCTTGAGAGGTACGGAGCCAGAAGCCATAATTATAAGGTAAGCTCACACGTGGTCATTAGGGCGGATCCAATGGGGGGAGGGGCGATGCAATGCAATCATCTTCCTCCGCTTTAAACTTCTCCGATGTTTACGTATGAATTCCGTTACGATGACCAGAGGTATCTAAATTTGTTAATAATGTGCATTTAATGTAAGGCTGTTTATTAACGGGGGTTGAGGGCTTATGCTATTGCAGTAGGTTTTGAACTCCAGCAAGCAGTAAAAATTCGCATCTATGCTCCTCATCATTGCTTCCAACCCCTCTAATAATTCATCTTACGACAAAATATTAGGGCAGACAATGTCATTTTATACTCAAAATTAAAAGATCACGACACAAGATGATTAAGTTGAATGTATAGTAATACCACGACTAAAATGATCTCGGAATTGCTCCGTTTTTGATTTTATACTATGGAAAAAAACGACGATTCAGTTGAATCGCCACCCCTGATTCAGTGCGAAACACACCGGTGCNGGGTTGGAAAAGAAGGATTTTTCATTTTTATAATTTAATTTTCCAAAAAAATAAAACCTGCAAACGATACAGTTAAAAGGAAGCATGGTAAATAACTGTACAAATTCGACATAAGGAGTTTGCACAGTTATTTATCATGCTTCCTGTTATGGAAAACTACAAAGTTAAGGCTTCTTCGATCGATTGATGAAAGTAAACTTTACATGCATTTCTTATGAAACTGATTTTACCGTCTGGTGTCGAACTGGGGACCTTTAGGGAAATAAAAGAAGCCTATTATCTGCGCAGGCAAAACATTTAACAATCTTGAAATTTTGAAAGCTGTGCAACTTTTGGCTCTTGTGTTTAATGCGTACACACTCACATACAAACTTTTTACTTCATTTAGAAGATGAATTGCAAAATTAGAGTAGATAAATCTAGGTATATTAATTTTTTGTAAATAAATTATGTATCGGATAATTACTGTTATGATAATGTTATTGCCAAATAAGATTCGCATTTACTAATACATCAGCAACAAGTGCAATGGCATCTTTATTTTTAATCTATAGTCATACTTACCGCTGAATTAGCAACAAGATTGGGAGTTGGACATCTACCGAATCCGATAAAGTCTGCTTTCGTTGGCGTGATGTAAAATATGAGTAAAATCGAAGATAATGCAATCAGTGACTTCAGGTGAATAGCCATCTTGGTCGTGTATTTTTACCTATTTAATAGATATAAAAGTTTTTTTATAATTTAAAAAATGAAAATTAACGGAAAGTATTTTCATNTGAATTAAACCAGTCAAATTTTCGTTCTCAGGCTGTAGTGGTGAGTAAATTGTGAAGAATTTAAAAATTTATCTTAACTTCTGTAGTTTATGTACTAGTTCAATGATGTACAGTTATTTATAATATTCTATATTTTATAATGCTTGGTAATTTTATAACGAAAACGTTATTGCTGTAACCGAGATCAATATGGTCTCTTTTTACTGTATTTCATTTCATATTTATCGTATGTATTTGATATTCCTTTGTGCAGTAGGCACAGTCGGCGTTGCCCGAGACAAGAAGTCAGTTTATGTCTAAGAAATTAATCTTAATTTCCTATAATGGTGACCTCTAAATATCTCAATCGAATAATCATTAGAGTCGTAATTTTTTTCTGAAAAACTGACATCATCGTCATTTTATCTGGGTATCGAGTAAGTTAAAAATGTTCGAAGTTTCGCAATTTGTGAGACTGACTATACTAAAAATTCGACGAATATACTAATATTCGACGTATAGGAGGAATTTAAAGGTAAACATTATTCTATTAGTCCACATCTAATGAAGTATTGTAAAGCCTTGCGACATTACTTAGTGACTGATTTAGTCCTTTTCTGCCCTCTTAGCCACTGTCCCGTTCATTTCTTACCTTCGAGTGTTTGGTGGGAGGCAGGAATAGACCAATCAGGAATGAGTTGATTAATCCTTTAAGCACTCAATTTGGACAAATCCGCATTTTTCTCATTTTCTCTGGAAATCCGTCAATGAAACTAATACTTTGTTTGGATATTAAAATTTTAATTTATATATCCAACAATAATGGCTTTTAATAAGGCGAGATTACATATTATACGCATATATATTACACGTGGCTACTCAGAACTGAGAGAAACTGATTTCTCAAGTAAAACTAGGGAGATAATAAGTGGCTCTGACTTTACTGATAAATCGGTTTAATCTACTCTTCTATAATTGGTCTTCTCTCCCACGACCTACAATAAGTTTTTTTCTTACTCCACCCCGCAGCCACGAAGATGTAACAGACTTTAGTTTGATTTATTTGTTGATAGATTTTTTGTTTTAGATTTAATTTTCACATATATTATAAAAAGAAAATAGAAAGAAATGGTACTAAATAGGAAATATTATGACTCAGGAAAGATTGGGAAATCTCAACCCGGATGTCTTTGAAATATAATATTTTTACCTTTTTCTGGAGACATATCTGAGTATTAAGCGCTGTTTGAATTACAATTAGTTCAATTTTTTTCGGACATATCTATTGGTGAGAAAGAGGTTCCCCATTCTAGCCAAAAACTCCTATTCATTTTACTCATAGTAAGCCGCCCGTCTGTAACTGAGCGCCTCGAGGCATCTGTCTGCTTACAGTCTGAAACCGGTCCTGATGAAAGACACTGGAGACTGTGCGCATGTAAATTAAGAACCACAGTGCTTCGTTTTGCCTTAGAGCGATCGTGCGTGAGCATCCTCTTAACGTACTTTAGCTTGAAGATTTTACTACATCGCTCAGAATTATGTATAGGTATCTTATATAATTCAATACATTTGTGTTCCGCATAATCTCATTTCTTCCTTTCACTTTTCACTGTCTACAGTTGGATTTTTAACTATGGATATTTAGCGATACTTCTAATATTATTATTTAACTGCGCGAAAGGGGCTCCCGGTTAGCCAATTGGGAAACTCATTTGATTTCGGTGAAGGCGAAGGCTATCCCGGTTTCAATTCCCGGTGGGGGCCTAACAACATTACTACTGCTGACAGCGCGAAAGGAGCCGTCAGGGATTGCCAGGGAACTCCCCGGTGATCCCGAGTGACGCTCAGAGACAAATGTAAATTCATATAAAATTAATCGCTAAGTTTTTGTTAACGTATGGTATAATTTGTAAAAGATCAGACCAAGAGCCCCTAACGAGACCAAATTCGCATTTTTACGTCCACCCATTGCTTGGAAAAAATTGTTTTACAAAATCGAAGACAGCTTTTTATTGAGTAGTAAAATTAATCTGAAATTTTTTATGACAGTCAAAAATAAGCATTTTAAAATTCCGTTAAAATTTTGTTTTAATAAGAGATACGTTGTTAGAAATGAAATTTCCGAGTGAGTACTCCGATAGCGAGAAAAAACGAACACATTTTTTCGTTTTCTACCTGTGATAAAATACCAATTAGAGAAAAAATGCATTAAGTGGTTAAATGTAGAATGAAACATGCTAAAATTCTGTAAAACTTGTTCCTTTGTGGGATACCTAGTTTAGTTTTTCATTCCAAACTCGTTTATTCATAATAAAAAATGCGACAGTAGCGTTATGTAGCTCCTGTTAAACTCTAGGATAGCTCTAACTGTGGCCACCAGCAATGATGATTTAGATCCAAATCAATTTCGTTAAAAATTTTTAACTCAAGGCTGAACTAACGAGAGAAGTAAGTATAGACGTGACTGATTTGTCTCGACGGAAATGTTTGTATTATCCAATCCCTGAAGAATGCTTTCCTTGTATTTTTTCAATTTTTGGAGGATTAATTAACTTTGTTATCTCCGCTGAATAGCATTATTGCAAAATTGTCTCATTTGGAATGAAATTTATCTTTACAATATAATCCAAAAGAATAAACCGTGGATTGAGAACTTAATAAATCTGTATGGTATCGTAAAGTATCGATTCCTATATATGCATACTGATTAATCGCATTACTTATGCGTGCTGATTAATATGCATACTAATACATTTATACTCACTCTGATTATTGTACTGAACAGCATAATTATTTTGACTGTTGGCGGGTGTGGGTACCAGCCGTGCATTGAGGTTGAACACTCTTCCAGTTCTGAAAGGAATTAGGATTGAATGTTAAGTTACAGAGGAAGCTTAGCGTAATGAATGTATGTGGAAAGTTTTGAAAAACTTTTAAAGACACACTTAAGGATGTTACTTACAATTTGTAGACAGCTTGAATGTTAAGTCCAGTCAAGGCACCAGCATTTGGAGGTGCGAACGTGTACCTTACACATCGGAGGGAATGGGCGAAGACTGAATCGTATCTTCTCTGTTCGAACCATACTCCATTTAGCTACAATTAGAAAGGTAATCGTGAGTGAGGAAGATTTAAAATTTGAAAGCAGCTGAAGAAATTAACAAAAAAGCAGCTGAAACTCTTCGGAAATATCACAGAACTACAGCTAATCTTGATAATATCAGGATATACCACCAAATGTATGCTTAAGAATTTTTGAGAATTAAAATATGAAATTGTTGATTTTTAACTGTCAAACAAGTCATGGCCTTAATGTTATTAGAAGTGAAATAGGAGTTAAGTACTTGTGAATAACAACAATTAAATAAAAATCTACTCTAAATTTATATTGCCTGAGTAAATTTCCGTTTATTTTCGTATTTTCGTGGAAAACCAGTTTGTTTATCCCAGGAAATTTACAAAAAGAAATAAATTTGAAAGACGATAAAAATCGGAAGTTCGAATTAATTGATACAATAACATGCTTTTTATTGGTAATTTGAAAGTTATTTTAGGCTTTATGTTGAAATTTCAGTTCTTTAATACGCAAGATGGTTATAATTAACAGTTCTAAGAATTTTGCATATGAGGGAAATTTGATATTTAGATGAGATGAGTACACTCCTACCATCCTGCATCCTGCGCGTTCTACATTTTTAGGTTTTTCTAATTAAGATCCCTGAATTTTGAGAAGAACAATGTGTTCGACACAGATTTGAAAATTTTATAATTAGAGTCAATACGATTCTTATTAAAGAAATGAAATGCAATCCAACTATGTATTGATGTTTGATGAAATATATCTCTTCCCTGGACTACAACCTTGAGGTGGTGAAAGGGCGTGCGTGTTCTTATTACCTAGAGAGCTTAACTGGCGGGAACTTTGTTCCTTTTAGTATCATCCATGCCAGATTGGTCAATCGGTAGGGGTCAGACGAAAGGTAGCCCACGCAGTGTTTGTACCTCAGTGAGGCGGCTGCAATTGTATCTGTACCCCAATGGACGACAATTACGAGTGACGGTGTCACGTTAAAAACACCGTTGATGAAGGCAAGAGAGACCACCTCGACTACTTATTCCATGAATATGATGTGCCAATTTACAAATGTTAACACAGAGGTACTAGATATTGTTGGGGAGGAGAGGGTTTTAATTTAAGTTATCAAGCGTCGACAGAAGGAATGAATAGGTCAAATATTGAGAGGAGGGGTATTGCTAAAGAATGAAATTAAGGGCAGAATGCGAGGGAAAAGACAGATAGGAAGACAAGGGCGAAAGATGACATAAAGATTGGGGTAAATTAATGGGATATAAAATGTACTAAATAGGAAATAGAAAGAAATGGTACTAAATAGGAAATATTATGACACATTAATCTACAGAAAGGTAGTACACTTACGTATGATGGAATGTGCGTAACACACGATACTTAAGCTGGCGGAAACTGCTTATGGGCATATGTGTTATCGAAAAGAGCGGGAACACTACTACGTATGATACAATCTAAAGATAGGACCTTGACTTCTTGGGAGTGCACCACAAGGAGAATGAAACATGATGAATTCTTCTGATTACCACAATTTTATTTTAGAGCGACCGGTTACAAAATTTCTTGTAATTGTCAGGCCAGATTTTAAATGGTGGATGATATTTCTTACATATCTAGAGTTATCTCCTAGTTATGTATATCGTCATCCATTAGCCAGTGAGAAACATATACGGTCGGTTGTAGGAATTAATGACTGAATTTGGGATACAAATGTTTGAATGCATTGACGAGGTTTATGTAGTACAAGTCAAACTTCCCATTTACTCACGACTTAGAAATAAAAAAACCGCTTAAGGCAATAATAATTGAATAATATTGGTGTATTTTATATAAATTCTGGCAATATCGAATAGAAAGCTATATTCGACGACCTAAATAAGAATGTATTAAATTTCTCTTGTCTTTGTGCTTGCCTAGTTTTCGTGCGATTATTTTTACAATAATAATAATAGCAATATTTATTGGTGTCCTGTGGCAGAAAGCCACACAAGGACAAAATCAAACATATCAAACAAAACCATATACATTGTCGCAGTAGAACAAAAATAATAATTAATTATATGATACAGTTTAGAATAATATAATATATATGTGCAATTTAAATTACAATATACAATTGTACTACAGTGTCCGAAGATACGAGATACGAGAATAAGTTAGTGGTAAA
>KZ308204.1:116013-141131 GCA_000376725.2 Ladona fulva | reverse complement strand
TTTAATAAAAATATAGAATGATACGCTAGAGAGATTGACGCAAAATGGGAATACTTTGGAAGGAATTCTAGCATTCGCTAAACCGCGATTTCCTACGTCTATTTGCGAAACAGAGTAGCTAGTGATTTCCTCCAATAAACGCTGATTTTTTTTAGTAAGCAAAAGAAGAGTTTGCTATGAAGCTACTTGCGAATCACAAAAAAACAGTAGGCGTTGGTAGAATAATAACTTCCGGCATGTAGAACGCTGGTATTATTTAGTAGTAGTAGTAGTATTGTTTAAAGTGCTTCGACAGCTAAGGTCATTTCGCACATGATCTCCCACCGGGAATCGAACCCGGGACCGCCTTCATTGAAGTCGAACGCGTTGCCCACTTGGCTATCCGGGAGCCCCACTATTATTTAGAGAAGATTATAGTGATTACATTTTTTTACTGACATCGCGATGGATAACATTTTAAAAATCAAGAAGAGTGTCTCCTCTTTGTCAAATATCATTATATTATAAATTTTAACCCAATTAATCAATCTTTTGATGCTGGTAGGCAGTCTAAATTAACAGCTGCCCAGAAACCTCGGTTTATATACGTACACTTACTTATTTACTAAAAATGTACATGGTGCAAAATTATTACTTTTAAAAGTATATTAACTGAAGGCGAAATTCATGACATAAAAATTTAAGAAAAGGGCACGCACGGCCGAAAAACGACGATTCAGTTGAATCGCCACCCCTGATTCAGTGCGAAACACACCGGTGCGAATTGTCTCATTTACCTGTATCGGAACTTTAAACGGCGCAGTCCTGAACACTCGTTTTAGCTTTCACAAAAAATCAAGCGAACAAATGCAACGGCGCTAAACTCCATAAAACCCTGTTTTTCTAGACCTCCGAATCAAGAACTTAGCTATCCAACTCTTTGCGTAATTCACTGTCCACGTGCATAACACCCTGCAATCAATTTTGCAACGTCACTGTTTTTATACTCATTTTTCATATCATCGTGAACACGGTGTCCACTCTCTCTCTATATGAGGTGAGTTTTCTATCACAAAGGTACTTTGTTTCACTTACCTTGTAGCAGTAGCCTCAACTGTGAAGTTGTACATTTTACGGAGAGGACATCCTCTTTTATAGCCTTCGGGAAATACTCTTCCGACAACCGCTTTAAGCCACACGCATGCGCGGAGAGGATCAGCCAATAAAGGCGAGGTTGTTAAAAAAATCTCGTTCGGCCACCTCAATGATTAGAAGATCCTGAGGACCTTATTCAAGGCTATCGCTATTATTTTTAAATAACAGAGCGAAGGCTTCTTCTAGTATGCGACCAGAGATCAGTGGAGAAAGTCCTCCACAGGTTGTCGTCATGATATATGACAAATCTGTAGGAACTTTGAAGATGCGGTTTCAGAGATGTAATTACTGAGAGAGTGGTCATAAAAAGATCGCTTACGACCAAAGAAAAGGTGGTCACTTACACTGTTATTGCCTCAATAATTTGACTTAACTCATCAAGTATGAGTTATTCGTTATCTTAGGTTAATTAATGAGCGATTGGATACGAAAATTTATTGTTGTTAAAAGGAGAGGTTTAAGAGCTCTCCTTAGAGTTAGTTCCTCAAATTTTCCTTTTATTTATGAAAATTTATTGTAAAGTGGTGAAAAGCGAACATTGTGCAACGGAGTGTTACTTATGAATTATTCATTCGTCAAAAACCGATGATTCCTTTCTAAAAGTAGTCTTAACAAAAGCTAATTTAAAGCTAATTGGGCTATTCAAAAGCTAATTAAAATCTAAAAGCTGTATATTTTTAGAATCTCGAAAAGCTATTAATCTAATATTTCACCCATTATTTTCCATACCGAAGTCGAAGTGGATTATATATTTATCGCGATTGCCAAACAGTACAAGCGAATCGATTTAGGTTCAGAGAATGTGCGGCTCAGATTTTGGTTGATAACATTTTAAAAGAAGTCTAACTTTTGCCTTGTAGAAATATGAGAAAATATTGCACCAAATCTTTTAAAACATCAGAAAATTTAATCAATAAATTAATGTCAACACCATGATTCTCTGAAAATATGGAGAATGCCTTGTGCATACATCCATTTCATTATAAATTTCTCGAAATTTGAGCAATTACCGAAAAAAGATTTCAATATTGGATTAATGAACTAGCGGACGTTTCTAAATCTCATTGATTAAGAATGTTTGGATGTGAATAGTACTATTAATTGAGTATTTAGACTATGCGCTTGGGCCACCAAAATAACTTGAGCCTGTCCTGTACTATATTTCTAATAGGATTTAGTAAACACCCTAAAGTGCTGATGAACTTGAATTCATTTGGAGATAGTGAAGAAGTGAGAGTGACAGCGGAAATGATGCCCATCACTTTTTATATCCATCTCCGAAAAGTCTTCCTCCAAAGCAAAGAAAGTGGAAAAAATGCAGGAAATAAAACAAGAAATGTTTTAATGAAATATTCTGCTCTAGTCAACACTAATTTGGTTTGAAAGATTCATTACACACATCCATAATAATGAGAGAGCAAATTTATACTTGTTGTGAAATCAGCCGCATAATCTTACTATGAAACTAAATATCATTGATTTATGCTACTTCTGTAGCTATGCCTGTAATTTCTCTCATTATTTCCTTTTACTAGGCATGAAATCTTCGAATATAAGATTTAGTAACTCTTCCATAAAAGTTATTTACCCATTCTTAATTTCGGTCTTCGATGGGCGATATTGGTCTCAGCAGTATAGCATATCACTCATACAATAATCACTTCTTGAATGTTGTTTGTAAAGAACTAAACTTTAAACAATCGTAGTTTTAACAACTATTTTCCTTTGGTGTCCAGTTTCGACTCTAGCAATTCATTATCAGGATTTCGTCGTCGTCTTTTACTGAGGATTAGAACCTAAAGAACCTACCTAAGAAAGTAATAATATAACTCCTGAGCGATGGAAAGGCTCATATATATCCTGAACGCTATCGTCTAATGCCCAGTAATGGGAAGCGGTTGAATATAAGAACTATGGGATGAAAGTCTTGTAAGGAGGCAATTCTTAACCACAATTGGAAGCTCATCTGCCGATTTAAAATCAATTTCTTGAGAGGTACGGAGCCAGAAGCCATAATTATAAGGTAAGCTCACACGTGGTCATTAGGGCGGATCCAATGGGGGGAGGGGCGATGCAATGCAATCATCTTCCTCCGCTTTAAACTTCTCCGATGTTTACGTATGAATTCCGTTACGATGACCAGAGGTATCTAAATTTGTTAATAATGTGCATTTAATGTAAGGCTGTTTATTAACGGGGGTTGAGGGCTTATGCTATTGCAGTAGGTTTTGAACTCCAGCAAGCAGTAAAAATTCGCATCTATGCTCCTCATCATTGCTTCCAACCCCTCTAATAATTCATCTTACGACAAAATATTAGGGCAGACAATGTCATTTTATACTCAAAATTAAAAGATCACGACACAAGATGATTAAGTTGAATGTATAGTAATACCACGACTAAAATGATCTCGGAATTGCTCCGTTTTTGATTTTATACTATGGAAATTTTAAGATTGACAAAAGCTCTTGGCCCCTTTAAAATATGCACACATATTAGAGAATGAATATTCCAACGCAAAACGCACCATAGAAAAAAACAAAGAATAAAAAAGTATTACCCTGCTACGGAGAAATTGTGCTTAGAAAGTAGAAGATATTAATGTAAAACGTTAAAATATCGTGTTTTTAAATTTATGAAGTCATCGAAGTTGGAAAATCTTTTTTTTTGTTTAACTCATTAAAAGAAATTTAGTTTCAGTTCTTACATGAACTACAGTTTTTAATAAACATTGTAAATTGTAGCTCGGAAATAGTAGCACTTTTATTACTTTTTAATTATATTAATTTTATCTTCGGAGTCCTAGATGGGTCTAATTCCACTTTCTTATACTATAAATACGGCAATGATTGTATGTATGCGTGTATCCATGATTTCTTTATCTGATGTTTAGAAATAAAGTCGTCTACCATTGAATTTTTCCACTCTATGGGTTACTGGTTTACCTTAGAAAACTCTATTTCTCATAGCAGGGTACGTAAGAGCCTAATACGAAGAACTTACACTTCCATTAAGTGAATTCTTTCTGGTTATGTATAATATCATCAGGAACATTTAGAAATGAAAGCTCACTTCTTAGTGCAGCTAATATTAATATGCAATTCTGAATTATAAAATTTACCTCGCTAATCTGCTCTATTATGTAATATATAATAACTCGTACTGAAATGTAAGGCTAAGGTGTAAAACTCCTAGCTATGATTGTAAACAGTTAAAGGTTATACAACTGTTTCATGGTAGCCAAAAATTCCAATGCCATTCGTGGGGCAGCATCATTTCTTGTTTTATATTTCTGACATAGTTGGACATACAGCGTTACCACCTCATTTGCATGTATGTACATACTTAACTGCGTTGAGATGGCAAATGGTCCAATGAGTGCTGTAAAATTCTGAATTATAACTTTATTTCGTCCAAAATTTTACATTAATAATTAAATAACAATAATTATCGGGCGTCTGAAAGGATAAATATAACATGAAAAATACATTAATACATCCGGTAATCCACAGCTAGCACAAAGTTTGGTCGGTAGTCTTCAAGAGCCAAGTGGGTAGATTCGCCGCTCTAACGACGTTAATAGCATTGCTGAGATCATTAAGGTTTGGAATTTGTGCAGTTGTCAGAACTATAACTTGAGCTGTGGATTAAAGGTAAAAGATATTGTTAATTTTTGTCAACTTCCAAGATTTCAAATTAAAAATCACTTTGATTATACCGTCTCTTGATTATCACAAGAAATAAACAACAATATGCATAATTTTTCACATTCTTATGTGCTTTTCTTACCCTTAACGTTATTGTTTTAAAAAATATTGCAACAAAAAGGTTTAGACCTTCTTTTATAATGAAATTACGCAAGCAAGATTGCAGAAGTGACTTTGAATCTGGATGAAATGCAATATTAGAGAACATACAGAATTTGATTTAGAGGTCGTAAATCTGTATTAGGCAAACAATAGCAGATGTGTCAAAAGCTAACGCGCGCCCATGCATAAAGTATTAAACGTGTTGCCTTGTTTCTATCCATTTTTCTATTTCTCATGATATTATGGCATGAATCTCATATCACGTATCATCACATATCTAAGATATTCAATATTAATCATCAGTAAACATTGGGTGAAATATGAATTATTTGCACTTTCAACGACTTATGTCAAAGTAATCTCCTCCTCCGAAAATATCTCCTCGCCCAATATATTTATTGTATTGGACGGATATTTATATATTTTAGTTTAAATATATATTGCAGTTTGAGATCTCTTAATGTTATATATCCATATTTTTTCAAAAGTCTGACAAGGGTAAAATGGAAGATGGAAGTCTCTAGTCCCAATTTCACCCAATAAAAAGGCGTTTGTATTGTATGTTCGGCAGCTATTCATGGTACATTTGTTTTGATATTCCTTAACTTATTTTTATCCTCAGCCTAGATGTATTCTCAGCTTACCATCCCCATATTATTAAAAATTTACAACCTCTTCGTTTTTTCCCTTTCAAAATTTTGCGACTCCCTACTTGAAGCAAAAGCACTGCCTAAATAATTTCCATGCAACATTTTAGACATCATGACCAACGCTAAAGATACGTCGTTTATGAGTTTTTTTGGGATATAATTTTTTTCAAATTTACGGAAGATTTTTTTGAAACGCTAATCGTTAGGGATTATTTAGCATTTTATTACATTTAGGAATGCGGAGTTTTCTTTTTCGGAATATGCCGCAAAACCTGTCGAATCTTTTTCTCAGAAGATGGTCATTCCAATAGGCGTAAATGATGAAAATTGGTGTCTTAAGAACGAATTTCTGGAAAAAGGAACCTGAAGAGAATAGCTTACTAGAAGAAACAACACTTTGGAAAAAAGGAATCACTTCGCATTGATAATTAATTTTAAATCTCAAATTTAGGTTAGATTCTTATAGATTTTCCAAATGGTGACTAATAATGATTCCCCCTGCCACACGCCGAAAGTCTCGCAAAATCACCATCGATGCAGTTGAGAAAGAAGGGCTTTTCATCAATATTCGATAGAAAACAAGAAAACTAGAGTCAAAGACCCTTGCTTGTATCAATATTAAAAACTCCTAAAGTTTTAATATTGTTACAAGCAATTTTAGGATAGTTGACCCTATTTTTCTTCTTTCCTATCGAATATTGATGAAAAGCCATTATTTCTCAAACAGAATTGTTTGATGGTTTTAGGAGTCTTTAATATCGTTAGTATTATAGCCACACTGTTATATACATTGTTAGTATTATAGCCATATACTGACGTTATTGACTTAAATTGCTTCCCTAAAAAGATATTCTTCTCGGAGATTTATTAGTAAAGTGACCACGCTTGTTAAACCTATTTCTAAGAAAGATGTTCAATCTCTTTAGGAACCTCTCTGGGTGATCATTCTAGGAATGCCAGAAGTCATTTGGGGCAGTAGTTAAATAGTTAATTGAGCTTTTATGACCTAGAAATGGTTGCTGATCGAGAAATATATCTTTTTTTTTACTTTTAGATACTCGAGAAGAGTCCCAACTTGCTTAATTATATGTTATATAATAGCCGTTTGCTTTTATTAGATGACCTTTTCATCCCTCTTTTTGATACTAAAGTAACCTCTCAATCATAAAACATTGGTCTATTTTTCTAGTATTGCCTTTTCTATTTCAGTGTCTATTATCTGGATTATTGGCGAATAATAACGACGAAGATATTTTGGAACATTTTTTGGAATCTTTGTCAGAATAACTTTCTTTAACAAAAATTTCTTACGTTACCTTCATATCGTTGATCTTTCTCCAATTAAATCTGTTTCACTCCATAAGCTGATCGCTTAAGCTAGTAGAGTTAGTAAACGAGAGAAAATTTTAACTAAAATGTGATAACATTTCAACCAGAATCGCAAGCATTTATTGGTAGATGAATGCGAAAGACATTTGCTTTATGAATGGAAACTGTCCTGTTTATGTGTTTTCCGTATATATAAGAAAGAAAGGAGAATCTCTAAGCATTAAAAGAAAGAATAAATCTATCTTCACTCACCAAGGTAGACTAATCCAATACTTTGGCATGAGAAAAGAACCGCAGAAACACCGGCTGTGATACCTATGATGCGGAAACTTTGCTGGAAGAAATCTGTAAAAAAGAGCGATTTTTGAAAAATCTTCGGTGATGAATGTCGAAAATATAAAAATAATGTTATTCGATTTTTCTCAATGATAGAAAATCAGATATTGCACACCTTTCAAAAATAAGTCATAAAGTTTGTACTTTGATGACGATCCGGGACCAAAAAATCCCCCACATTAATATTACTCATAACTACCATTTATTATTGGAGTGAAAGTATGAATTAATGCTCATATGAAAAATAAATTGTATATTCCCGCAATTTTCAACCCTGAATATGAGAAAGCTGTTTCGGTTCCAATTGATGCATTGGGGGCCTCGGTGAATGAGGTCTATTTAGTTACTCTACTTATAGTGATCGATAAACTCCATAATAACTATCGAAAATACTCTGACTTATTCGCTGCTGCCAATCTGAATACTCACTCAGATTGTTGTATTCAACCGCGTAAGTTGAAGTACTGCCAACGGGTGTGGGAATCAGCCGTGCATTAATGTTGAATACTCTTCCAGTTCTGTAAGAAATTCAAATAATGATTCAGTAAATTTAACTTATTTTCCTGCAATTAAGGGAGCAATATTATTAAAGTTGAAAAAATACATCCAGGAATGAGGCTTACACTTTGTAGATTGCATTGATGTTGAGGCTAGTCAACGCACCAGCGTTTGGCGCGAAGGTGTACCTAGGGCAGCGCAAGCTATGTGAAAAGACCGAGTCGTATCTCCTCTGCTCAAACCAGATTCCATTCAGCTGCAATACAATGGAAACGGGAAAAATGTTGAAAAATTTCACCAACAACCTAATCGTAGTTCATAGTAATAATGTAACGTGTAGGAGCGGCTAAAGGTATTTTGGCGTCGCAAGCAAGAGCCTCCGCCTGCAAAATATTTTTTGATACATTTGGATTCATATTAACCTAGTTATTTCTTAAGTTTCATTTTTAAAATTAAAAAATAGAGCTTGTATGGACAAGTGAGATAGTGGATGACGAGGTGAAGGTGGAGTAGGGGATCGCCTTGCAGGGTGAGGTACGATAGAGACTTGTCCCCGGAACCGCTACGTTAGGCCTTTAAGAGAATCTGAAAAAATCTTGACTGATAATGAGGGTAAATTGTAAAATATCGTTATGCATAGATATATTGGCATTTTAAATAGTAGAATTTACGAAAATATTTTAATGAATTGGTGTATTTTTGGGCTGGGTGACGGATATATTGCGATGTTGTATTTTTGCAGCACGGAGATGTACTTATAGTTATGGTGTACTTTTATAATCTAAAAATTTATGTGCATATTATATTGGTGTTGTGTGGCTTGATAATGTTTATTCTGTGGTAGGCGGAAATGCTGTGTTATTGAAATTGGCATTGCATATTTTTCTGCATAATTGTGTATTGTAGTACTGTAATTATTGTAGATTAGTAAGTTACCACCGGACTATTAGTCCATTTGTAACATAATAATAATAGTGATGAATATTTTGGTAAAGGTTTTTAAAAACATATGTACCACAAGTCAAAAATAAGTTATATGAATTAACTCGTTTTCTGATTAAATTATTATTCAATCGTTTTCTAATTTCGTTGATTGGCTTTCGATATGTGGAATAGTAACTAAAATAATTGCAATGCACAAGAATTAAATAAATATTTACTGAGGATTTCTCATTGCAACATTAAAAATCAAAGATGGGATTGTTGGAATGGATATGTTCAGCCGGATAAACAAATCTTCGCCCGTGAAATTTTGAGGTGCTTGGTTCGCTTGCATTTTCCTGCTGCCCCTTTTGATACATCGGATGCTGGGAAGAATGAATGAATTTGCCTTGTTTGCCAGAGAAAAAAGGTTCTGCCTGTCTGCTCCATGTCAAATCTTCAATTGTACCCAGAGCTTGCTAACAGGTTTACCGGTCCTAATAAATTCCCTCAATTAAAGCTCCTCATTATTCTTGAGATGTCAACATTAATTCATGATTTGACATTACATGCGTGCCTATTTCTGCGAGTGTTCTCATTTAAATTATCACTTAAGCGTACTATTAAGGAGTGAAGGTTGGGTATGATGGTTATTTGTCTCTTGGTACAAAATAAGGAAAAATGTATCTTTTATTTATTTTCGTCTCATCCTGCTCACGATTCGAAAGATACTGAGGTAACCCTTTCTATAATAGATAAGTACCTTTGTTGAAGTCGTTATTTACTGACTTTCTTTGGCAATTTGGTTCAGTCCTTTTAAACTTTCACGGTCAAGTCATGCAAGAATGTTATACTATAAAAATGTCACACTAAACCTTTAAATAGAAAAGTGGGGTCAAATTTGACTCCACACTTTCATTTCCTTCATTTTCTTCCTCAAATATTTCCCTGTCACTTTCAACTTTCATTTATTTACCTATTTATTCTCATTGTACTCTTTGGAAGAAATTATTTAATTTTAATTTTATTTTTCGCCTTTGAAAATTCTCAAGCTTCTCAATGAGTTCATTTTTTATCTCGTTTGCAGGGAAATGACGCCTTTTACCTACAACATATATTTCCTTTATTTGAACAAAGAATAAATTTAATGCGATACATATGTTATACGATACGTATGTTATACGATACATATCTTATACATAAGATTTTATATTATTTATTGTATAATAATACGACGCATTCTAGATTTTAGCGTGTGGCAGATCTAGAGTCATTTGCAACAATTAAGGGGCGATTAGGAGCTATTATTGCAATTAATTAAGCAATATTTATGTTAACCAATGAAAAATATGAGAAAATAAATAATAACCAGACGTGAGAATACAACCTTAGATAACCAGGACTCATAAGTTCCAATTCATCCACTTTTCCACGGGCTGAGTTAACCATTGCTATCTCGCAGAACAGTTTTTCGGGAAAATTTCAATCTTTTTGGGAGCTGCCGCGCTACTGGGAGGGAAGACTCTTTCGCGTCCGGTCATCTTTTGGGTCTTTCCTGCTAAGAACGTTAAATGTTTCTCTTGTCATAATAAAAATGCCCTCCATCAGTTAAGGTATGGTGGTGAATAGGAACGAAAGAAAGGGGACTTCCATCGTAGAAAGCGCGTTTGACCCTTGGCAACTCCCACTATCCTGAGCACCTGTAACCCACAGATCTGTGCGGTTTTTTGAATATTTTATCTACGACAAAGAGGAGACATCGTAATGTTTTGAAATGATTTGGCTTCTAAGGTAATTTCTGATGAGTGATGTCAGATGAAGCCCTACCCTGCAGTCTTTCCTGGCCTGTCGTTAACCCTTAAGGGGTCGTGTACGGTCTAAAAGACCGGGTGTCTCCAACATTATCGATTTAAACTATTTATATCACAGTTCTTTATCTGGACTTTTGTATACCTTGTCAGTGGGTAAAGTATTTTTCATAATAGGGCAAACTATGAGGACTTTCTGAACTATAGTTACTTTACTGCAATTCTTCTTCCATAATCTTTTCGTAACCAGTCGCACACTGTATGGAACGCTGAATTATAATCTGTATTGCTCTCATGAATCTCATTTTATGTTCTTAACTATTTATTTTGCACTTGTTATTAAATTTCTTCAAGAAAGCAGTGTAAGGTTCAATGTTTTTTATATGGAGCACGTAGGCATAATTTGTGAAAATTATGCTGACGTCGAGTCGAGTTGAGCACTGAATTTGGAAAAGGATGAAAATAACTTTTCCAAAATGTAAAAAAAGTAACACGGTCATTTAGACCGTGCGCATATCTGAACGTATCAATTTATATTATACGTTGGTCAATATTTATATTTGATTTTGCAATATCATGGAATTATTTAAATTTTGATTCGGTAATTGGTTATTCGAGATGAATTTAGTTCTTCATTAGTTTACAGGGTAGTTAAATAACATATAATCCAACTAACCACAAATGACTGCACAAAGTAATGTAACGAAATGAATAGCAAAAATGGAATCACGAATGACAAAACGAGAAATCTGCAATGATGTCCAAACGAAAGTACTGCTAGTGGTAATGTGTAATTTATTTTTCCATGAATGACCGGTTTTTTTGAAAATTGTATTCCTATACTGTCACTGGATTTTTGGTAGAAAATAGCCTTTTGAAATGAGCATAGACATGTTAATTTGTCGACAATAATACAAGAAACGATAAATTCAGTGCTAAAGACGGTGAGAAATGTCGGATTTTTCTGTAAAGAAACAATGATAATGGTACAATGATATTCATACTCACGGCTCCAGCAACAGCTGGGGGATTTGGACAGGCGCCAAGTCCAACATACTCTCCTATTGTTGGTGTGACGTGTATTATAAATAAAAGGGTCGATAATAGCAGCAATGGCTTCAGATTCATCTTGGTCGTAGGTTATTTCCTGTAGGACAGTATCATTAGTTTAGTTCATTCTCATAAAGATCTTACAAAGTAAAAGGTTACCAATACATTCAGATATTAAGTAAAATGATAAACCATTCATGAAAAGTTCTAGGATAAAAATACCAGATATTGTATATATATTATTCTATACGCTATATAATAAAATAATAAACTCCAAAATACTCGTATTTCGAATTCCGGACTTTCCCGACATGATGCAAGTATCAAATTGAAAATTATATCGTATCCATGACCTAGATCTAAATATCCTTATTCGAAATATACACTTGTTTATAGCTAAGAGCCAAACCAAATGGAACGAAATTAAATGGCATCACCGTAAGTAGAATGAATATTTCGCTATTAAGATAACTGTTATGTTTGCTTGTAATAGAATAAGTAAAACAAGCTTTTGTAAATGAATAATAATTGTCAATGAATAGCTCTAAAACAGTGTAAATTCCGTCTGCTCTTTTTTTATAGACAATTCATATTAAAAGTCGCGAGAATCAAGTAACCCCAAAATAAATTAATAATAATCGCCCAGGGATACTACCGATATTGAGGTGAGAGCTTTTAGTTCGCCCAGAAATAATGCAACCGGTGGAATGCAAATATAGGTCACGTAACATTAAGATTGATTACCAATGAATTTGTGACAGTAAATGAATGCAATTATGCAGAATTGGTACATTCTTAAACATTCAAATATCAAGGATAATACCAAATCTTTGAGGTTACATCGAATTTCATCTCACCACTCCTACCCTGAAATATTATGGATTTATGAAAGGTAAGTATTGATCTTTTTTGGGCAACACTTATCAAGTTTTCCTTATTTGTTAACTTTTTCTTTAAATCGGCTTTGAAATTTGATTTTAACTTCTAAACGTATTACTCATTCTTCGTGAACTTTTAAAGATCGATTCCTGGGAGGAACTTATCGAAAAAAGCTTGCATTGTGGACACCCCTGATCATTTCATGAATATCTGTAAACATATTTATTATTAATTAATATTTAATAACTTTATCTGACTTGGATTATGAAAAAGCCGTTTACCTAAATATGCGTTTTTAGTGAATTGGGTACAAGCGTCAAAGCGTATCAATAAACCGGCGCGTTAATTGCACTTTCTGGGAATGTCTGAAATTTCAAGATTGATGTTTTTACTACATACATTTGATTTCAGGAAATTTATCTACATCTGCCATTGATAATACTGAAATACAGAAATGCAATTTTATGATTATGATTAATGCAATTCTATAGTATGGTTTATTGAAGAAAGTGGAAGTGAGATTTGGATAACATATGCTAGTAAATGACGTTAATTATTTGTAAAGATAATTACCAAGCACGAAAAGCCGTGCGGTTGAAAACCCGTTCAATCAACAGGCTGGCATGGTGATTTAATGGTTAGGACAACTTGCCGGAAAGTAAGTGGTCCTGGGTTAAGTCCCTGTCGTGTCACTATTTTTCACGTTTCTTCGGGGATAATAGTTACGATCTTAAGATTCGTTTCTTTCTTAAGATGGAAACTAATTAATTAGGTAAACTTTCTTCGTCGGGTTAGCAATTCACATAAATTCCTATGTATTGACGTCAGCGATTCAGTAGCTCTATCTATCAGAGGTCTTTAATTTGCCAGAGGGGTTTCGTTCTCGGGCTACATTTTTCTATCAAATTAAGGCTCTAAAATAAAAAAATGGACAGAACATTTTCTACAGTTACCTATGCCGAAAAATATTAAGTCGTTTCTGTAACGAATATTTTGAATGAGGCTGGAGAAATTTCAAGTGATAATTCTGTTTAAACTGGTTAATATTCTGATTTTGAAAACTAGGTATAACCGATGCCATAGATGTTCGTATTTTCCGCACAAGAATTGACTTAAATTGTTCTTCAGTTATATAAGATTGCAACGATAACATGGTATTGATAGTACATACACATCTACGTAAATTCCCTGCAAGCCGCTCTTCAGCGTGTGTGATATTATTGACTTATTATAATTATTACTATGGTAATTGAAACTTTTCAGATGTTATTTAGCAGAATAATTATTTGAGCAGCATAAAATCAAACAGTAGCAATGAGCTCTCAAGAGTACCAGCTGTTATCAGGTTTTGATCGGTTTGATATAAAGTCCAACAGCTGTCTAGATATGAATAAGTGCCGTAATTTTGATAAGCTTTAGCTTCTCAAGAAAGTAGCTGTAGTAGACAAAAAAAACGCCTCCAAAACTTTGTGGAACAGAATTTCACTTGTCAGTCTCACTTCAGAGTTGAGGTTTCATCAAATCGAATCAGCACCAGATCATTCCTGTTTCATCAAATCTCCTGTTCCTCCAATTGATCCGTTGTTTACATATCTTACTTCTCTAAATTCTATCTCTGTAAATTCTTTTCGAAAGTACATATCTATAAAAATATTAATGAATGAAATAATCGACCAGTGGCAAGTGGTCCTAACGGTAATTTCCAAATCTAATACAATCTAAATTTCGATTAATTAATATTTTTTCTACGTATATTACCCAATTATGAAGCAGAGTACTCAATAATTTTAATGTGTATATTTAATGTAATATTGTACCATTTTCATCACTTTACTTGTAGGTAATTACGATTGGGGTTAAACGATAAAACCAGTCGTTTCTACGGTGAAACTGATTTTTAATGTCTTTAATGCATTTACTTTACCTCTGATCTGGTCGCAATGCCGAGACGATTTGGAAAAATCAAGGCTACGGGTAAATATGACTTTAATAACTTATTTACCTCCTTTTTTATGTGGATCAGTCTCGAATATATCAATCATTGCGAAAATAGTTGAAGAATTCTCATGTATCAGTAGCAAATTGCCGATTGAGAGATTTCCATTCGCAATTCTCCCTCATAATTGCAGAATTTTGATATCTTAATCTGACTTCTTTCTGAAACATTGGCATTCGCTAAAGTTTGATTTTTTGATTGATTTTTACTTTTCAATACTAAAAATCTGAATAAGAACGCGAAACACAAAGAGAAGGATACAATAAGGCTTTAGAAATCGGGTGACCCTGATCCATTTACTCCGTTGCGGAAGTCAAAATCCCTTTGCAGCCTTTGTCAGAGAGGAATTCCTTTTTATGCTTCACACGAAAAAAATAATGTATTATCGCCAACGAAAATCGCTCCTCTTTGTCTAGAGAGAGCCAAAGAGAGTAAGGGAATTTTAAGGCTGAGTTTTTTCGTGCCTCACAGCTCACATAAATACTTCCTTTAATCAGCTTTGCAGCGAATTAAAATATAACTGTATAAGCTTTGAATTACGATTTCTATTTTTCGTATCTTTTAACCCAATGGTCGTAGAACCCACACCTCTTTTCCATTTCTTCCCAAGTAATGATAGTTTGTGTCACTTACCTTTTCGCCTTGGCCGTGGAGTTGATGAAATACTATAATGATGAGGAAGCATCTCTTTTATAGTCCTCGAAAAATACTCTTCTGACAACCTCCTTAAGTCTCACGCATGCGCGATTTTCGTAGGAGGAGAGGCCAATGACAGAGAAGTGAAAAAAAAACTCGTTTGGCCGCCGTACTAGGGAGTGGATTATCAGGATCCCGTGAATATTTTAAAGCTATCTCTACTATCTCTAATTTATCCCTGAACTGGGGCTCCTCCACCTTTCTCATCTATGGGAGTAGTCGTAGTTCATTTTCCCGATAGATTTCCAGTTTCTCCTGCCTTGTTTCCGTTCGCTATATACCCCCATCCATTCGCTTCGAGGCAAACACAAATCTTGAGAGTTTTCCATTGTTTTCATTAGTTTTCGTTGTGTTTTGAGGAGTATTACTAGGACGTGAGCTATGTACAGGCAAAATAGTATAGATTTAGAGTTATCAGATATTATTCAACCAACTACTACAATCCAATTCTCGAGAGAAATTCTTTGGTTAAGTGTGCTCTCGATTAATATTTGACCTTTAACATATACTCCTCGTGCATACGAAAGAAGACGTGGAGGGAACTATAAGGGAGGAATTTTGAGATATATTTGTAAAAATTTTACTACTCATCTACCCAGAGCCGCGCCGTCCTATGGGTGCAAGGGATGCATCGCACCCGGCGGCGGCATCCAAAGGGCGGCGACAGAAGCGTAGCCAACCATTATTATTAATTAAAAACCATTTATTCTGTGTGATACACACGACTTATCTAAGAAAGCTTATGATGTGAAATTAAGATTGATAACCATTTAAGGTAAAGAATTAAGGATAGCTCAAGACGAGAAGGGAATATTTCTGCAGTGGATTTAATCGAAGTTATTTATGTTGGATTAAAATTTTTATTATAAACTTTTATATTTAATTGCGAAAATAGATTTCATACCAATCATGCCATTTAAAAGGCTACGTTTATTATTTCTCCAATGGAAAGGAAAGCATTTGTTCGGGGCTATTCCACTGTAAAACATGAAAACTGACTATTTGAATTTAATAGAATGAGAAGATAGTTCCTTATTTGAAATTGATCGTGAGAATTAAAAATTATGCCGTTATTGAGGATGTTAGAAGGATAGAAATAAAAATAACGCTAACCACTCCGCCACCGCGGCGGATTCGAATCCTGGCTTGTCGGATTTTTTCGGTCGGGGAATGGTTGTGTGTGCTCGTCCGTAGTTATTGTTTAAGCCGGCCACTGTGATTGTCCAGTAAATGGATGTTTGTTGGGGCGTTGAGTAATAATTAGAAGGTTAAGTAGAAAGTAAAACAGATAAAAACTTTAATTTATACACACGACCGCAAAATAAGAAAAGAAGGAAGACCGATTTCAATGTTATCATCATCAGTACATAGCATCATCATCCTGATCTTGATGATGATGATGATATATTTTGCTCACACGGATTTATCGTTCTTTCTGTGTATGGGAAAAATGACCCCTAGAGCCCATTCCTTTGGCATCTTCTCCGATTTGTATGGAAATCAATAACTCTCCTCCATATTTCAGCAGTTCAGCAGTTACTCCTCCTCCCATTTGGAGTTATATATGAATATGCTAATTTCAGGCCTCACCTGGAATATGCGTGTAGAGTATGGAACCCTGTAGAAAAATATTGTATTCGGGAATCAGAAAAAGTACAGCGAAAGGCGATACGTTTTGTAAAGAATTGTTACGACAAGTCAGTGAGTGTTGCGCAAATGCTTCAGGACGCGGGATGGGAATCTTTGGAAGATAGAAGGCTTAAACAAAGGATAAATCTACTTAATGAATTTAGAGAAAGCACGTTCACAGATGATGTAGCTGACATAATACGTCCCCCATGTTATATAGGCCGTTCTTATACAGCGAGGAAAATCAGAGAAATAGATGCTAGAACAAGTCGTTTTAAAAAATTCATTTTTTCCGATACGCGAAAGCAATCGATTAGCGAAGTAGAGTCAAGGTGCTTGCACCCCCTGCCACACGCCGAAAGGCGACTTGCACGGTACTTATATAGATGTAGATCCTTTCCTGGAGACTTATTATTACGCAATTCTTTAAAGGCATTTCTAACCTCTGCGCAGGTTGGTATCTCTATAGTTTCTTCATCTTCTTCACTCTTCTTGGTTGCGTCCTCATCCCGATTCTCCTCTACTCCAAATGAATCCTGATTGAATTCCTGTTAAAAACATATCGCCTCCTTTCTTTAACTTCCTTTAAAGTTAAACTTTAAAGGAGATGAGTTTTTTCCCTAGCATGTCGTGGTTATTTAGGACATTCTTGAATGTTGTCGCAATACGTGATAGTGAAAATAGAAATTTATTCGCAACATTTTAAATGCTCGAAAAAAATGTATGATACAAATTAATCAGCTTCACTATTTATTGCATTTTAGGTTAATTTCCTTACCTTCATGTAGTTGTTAATAATTCCTTTGTTCTCTCACGATTCTAAGTTCTCAGCACTCTTTAAATTTGATAAATTTAATGTCTTG
This sequence comes from Ladona fulva, assembly GCA_000376725.2. Classification (NCBI taxonomy): domain Eukaryota; kingdom Metazoa; phylum Arthropoda; class Insecta; order Odonata; family Libellulidae; genus Ladona; species Ladona fulva. Next base: position 123,533 of record KZ308204.1, on the reverse strand, counting down.
TCTGAAGTTTTAACGTTCATTTGATTATTTCATGGCCTAGTTTTCCTTTTTGACCGTTCGACGATTAGTTATTCGAATCCTATATCTCTCAATCCTACCCTCCGGTATCTCATCGATGAAGGTAAGCTTCCTTAATTCTTTCGACACATCTTATCAAGGGCAAATTAGGCCTGTTAGTGTTTTTACGATAAAATACGAGAAAAGTGAGCTACTTACGATCCAAATTCGCAATCTTTTTAAAAGGTTCTTGTTGGTGGAAATTTTGGAGCATTTCAATATATGCTCGTTACAGAATATACGAGTACATACTTCCATATTTAGGAACGAGGGAGAGTGCAGCGACGGTGGATGATAGCAAATCGGAACAAAATGATTCAAAGAAAAGTTAGATATAACATTTTAATTTTATATTAATCAATGGGCATTAGGCAATATATTACAGAATATAATATAAACTTCTTTATTGGGCGAAATTGGTACTAGAAGGTCTCACATTATATGCAATTCTTTGGTCTCCGCGTTTTCCGTTTTATCGGAATAATCATTAAAGTTTTCTAGTAAGAAAGCTTTCCTTTAAAAGTGACATAACAAATTAAGACGCAAGTTTATGAAGTAAATTTGACCTATACCCAAAATCGAATAGGACGAATATTTTCTGTCACAACTTTCTGGAACAATTTCTGTCAGATTCATTCTCTACTCCTGATGATGCTCTCTTTGGCAGCGAAATACATATAGGGTGTGAATCTACTGTTTTTTGATTGTTTTTTGGATTTTAATTCCTTCACTTATATGTTGCCATCAGTGATCATTTCAATTCTAACGTCTTAGAAAATGTAAAACTTAAATTGTTTGACGCTTTTGGATCTTTGGATACGTTCAAAGTAATACGCCCAGTCACGTCGATATCATTAGTTTCTACTTACCCTTGGGACTTTAAACGTCTGAGAAAATGAAGATTTACTCCCAATACCATTTCATCTAAATCACAAGTTATAAAACTGTAAGCCTCTGTGACATTGTCAATCATCAATTTTTACGTCAGTTGCTCTGCTTTATTTAATTTTAGCCTCGTCCTAATTCTCATGTAATTCAATTCATCTCCTAAAAAAAGCAGCTGCTTGGAGTCGGCAGAGGAAGAAATCTTTTATTTTTTAATTCGCCGGAAAAACGGGTCAGTCAACTGTTTAAAATGTGCTTTCGCTTGCACTTATCCTTAGGAGAAAAAAAGGAATCGATATTTTTACGATCGGCAGTGGGATTTCCAGTATTCCCTTTGGGCAGCGGATGGGTGCTAAAAGCTGGAGTACTAAAGCTTACCTTTAAAGCACTTCCTAACTGCTATTGAACGAGTTTGACAGGAGGAGATCGATCCATTGAAAATCGTGTGATTTCATTGTTTGATAATGGCGAACATTGGGGGAAAAAAATCGAAGAGAGAGGAGGGGTAAAATATTTCCTATGATATTCATTAGGAAACGATCCCAAATTTTGCGTCAGAACCCTATGGCTTATTAAACGGAATAAGAAGTGCTAGGAAGAAAGTTTTTTAGAAATAATTACCAATGGAGAAGAAAATGAGGTGAACAGATATTTGGACCAAAACTTTAATCTTCAATTTTGACTGCTACAGCGACAAAGGAACAATAAATTGATATATTGTTTAAAAAAATATAATATACGGATTATCACTGAATTTCCACACGATCACTAGCTTTAACCACAGTGATTATTAATTGGAATAAGTAAATAAAGAGAAATGTAGAACCGATTTCAATGTAAGAAAGCAAAGGGTTTTTTGAAATTCATTCATTGAAGAAATTAGAATATAGATTTAAGATTAGTTTCTTTGAGCGAAAAATTTTTCAAATTATTCTCATTATTATCACAGATAAATAAATAATGTCTTTACTTAGGCGAGGTGGAAAATTTTAACGTTTCCAAGCCATAGTGTGATAATAAATGGTACTTTTTGTATGTGACAGCGACTAAAACAGGAAGAATAAAAAAACTTGAGGAAATTGTAATACCATTCATTTGTATATTCTTTCCAATAAAATATGTTTTATTGCAACTTTGTCATTTAGGTGAATGTAAGATTTACCATCAGAGGGCAAACGTTACCCTGTCCATTATTTTCTTCACGCAATGCCAACTTTGGCACGTACATACAAACTCTTGTTGGTTAATCAATCCATACCCACAACCAATTCGTAGACAACTAGTTATTTCCACTTTCGTCCACTTTGTAAATTGGTACAAAAACAGTTCCATATTTTCTAACGTACGCAACATATCGCAGAAAGTGATGGTCTAATCAACCTGATGAATGACATATCTTCATCGAGTGAAGCGAAACATCTCAGTACCAGTACTATGATGTATGCTTAAAATGCCTTAACTAATATTCACTCTATGGGCTGGTTACTAGTTGCTCATTTGAGCGATAGAGAATATTATAGTTAATATCCATGCCAATCTATCACATTTATGTAGAAGTTTAACTAACAAGGGGAGCACCACCTCTGTGGGAAACGGATTCGCGCGAGACTTTCTGAGTATGTTCCTTGTTCAAAGGAACATACTCAGAAAGTTGAACATACTCCGACCGTTGACACAGCTAAGCTTTTTTTAAAGCAAAATTCGCGAAACTTTACAGGTTGGAAAACGTTTTCTCCCATTTTTTAAAAATAAATGATTTTTTTGCAATTTAGTATTGTCCTATCCTGGGATCGAACTTATGATAGCTAGGATGAATAGCTCATTGTTCCTGTGGGTTTCTCGTTTGGGCACATACGACGTAAAGGAACCAAGTCAGTGACAATTGTGCTTTAGGGAGAGAATTCGTATTATATATGTAGCAATATAATACATGGAGTTCCGACCTAACATATTACTGAGTAAATGTTGAGGAAAAGGGTGAAGAATGTTTAGAGGGTAGGGAGACAATGCTAAATTGCAAAAAAATCATTTATTAAAAAAATAATGGGAGAAAACGTTTCCCAACCAGGAAAGTTTCGCGATCTACGTGGTGACGCGCGTGTATGCCGTGGTTGCCTAACTCTGATTTTCAGTTACTAATTTTGCGTTAAAAAATGCTATTACGTCTATTACTTTTGAACAAGGAACAAATTCTCGCGCGAATCCGTTTCCCACAGAGGTGGTACTTTACTTGTAAAATCTTCAATTTAACTTTTATAAACCGGTATTATTAGTATTATTGTTGAAAGTGCTTCAAAATCTAAGATAATTGTCCATGTATGGGCTCCCACCGGGAATGGAACTGAGGACCGCTTTCATCAACGCGCAGCCCACTTGACTATCCAGTTTTACAAACCGTTGTAGTACAGGGCTCTTAACCGAACATGAGAAAGTCCATTTGAAGAATACATTATATAACCGGGCCTTATTTTTCTAGTCTAGTAAACTAAAATATTCCCAAAGAGAAACGGGCATGAAAATAATTCTCACAGGACCCGAACCCGGATCTTTCAGACATTTTTTCATGTCCGTTTCTCCTAGGGAATATTCCTAGACGCTCACCTAATTTGCAGTGTTACCTTTCACACTTTTCCTGATATAATTCTGTCATTGTCGGATGGCGTGGTTTGATATCTTTACTCGCGATTTTTCTTAGCTAATACTATGTAGTCAACGTTGATGAATGTGCTGAACTGATCATGAGACGTCAGTATTACATATATCGGTTCCAAATGCAGATATTTGCTCGCGCAGATCATTTACATGATGAATTAAGAATCCCTCATCTGCTATAATAATGGGAGTTCCAAACATTTGCATTTCTGATTTTGAAAAAATTGGCGTGAATAGTTTCCAAAGTACATACTATTAACAAATCACCTCTTATTTGTGCGAGGAAAACTTAAAATCCTTTCATCCGTTGTCTTTAAGGCTGTTTGTTGGAAGAGTTTACTGAAAACATTTTCAGCACATTTTACAGGGTTAATTTGTTCTTGATTTCAATAATCTAGTTTCAAATACAAATTCTAGAATTTAATTTTGAGACTAGTCAATTTTTTTTCACGAATTATGTTTCAGTTCCCTTTTTATATGATTCTTATTAATAGCGGTAATACGCTATTTCTTATTAATTTAAAATTTAACAGTTTTACATCTGCCTGAAAACCCGTTACACAGTGTCAATTCATAAAAGTCTTATTACTTTTTATTATACATGCATAGCTTTTATATACCGAAAGGATTACATACATGTTTCCCAGCCCCTAATAGTTGGGTCTTTTTGGAAGTTTCGAGGGAATTATTGTGGCTGTTAAAGGTATATTAAAACATTATATGGAAATATCTGTATACAAATTGACGGGAAAGGAAATCAGATGGATGAAGATTGGCCTCAAACAAAACGGTAAACGACTCTTCAGCTGACATTATTCTAACCGTATTCTATTTCTGAAGATAAATATCGGCCAAATTCCTGAAAGTATAACGTCATAGTTCTAGTCCTACATAGCTGGATTTTGAAATTTGAGAGATCACGAATGAAATTGATAGAATGTTATAAGAAATCTCGAATGATATTTTACCATTTACTTAAATGGTCATATAATTCATAGTGTTACGAATTTCAAAAATCTGTTACCACGGAAAAAGAAATTATTCACTTTTACTTCTGAGAAAGGCATATTAAACACTGAGCATAACAAATGAGAATAAAGATTAATAGTTATCTGTTACAGACAAATATAGTTGCAATGCTAAACGTACACATTCGGTGTGAGACTTAGAATAGGCTATATCGTTGACAGTAGTAACCAAAGGATAAGTGGATACATTTCTTCAAATTATTTCTTAAATAATTTTTCCGTAGCGTCTTTACGTACAAAAGTACATTAGGTACATATTAAAACGCTCCATTAGAGTGAACTTTTTACTAAAACATGACACTGAATATATACAAAGCCAAAGGTGAAATCAGCCAATGAGAGGAGTGGGGGGATGGGTAACGAGAGGAGCAGAGGGTGGGGTTGGGGGAGGAATCATAGGGCGTGGGTTAAGGGTAATTAAGGTAAAGGAGAGGTAACCACAATGTCTGAGAAACACAAGAATACAAAGTCAAAGGCGGCAAGTTATACACAGGATGCACAGTCTTAAAAATCATTATATGTCAGGTTATCCAAAGAAGATGATGGTGGCTGAAATGTAACAAAGTACAAGGAAGGCGGTGGGTTATGGGATAATGGTTTGTAAAATGGGGGAGGGGTTAGGAAATAGAAATTCCTTAACAATGTTTGAAGAAGAGTTCTTCACGATTTCAAAAGTTTCTAAGGCGTCAAGTCTAACACTTTTTTCGCATAAGTGAAGCACTGTCATTTTAAAGTCACTTTTATTGAATTATATTACGGGTTGATTGCGTGCAGCGACCTATCGGGGACCGACCTGTCTCGCCTACAGGTGGCGCAGAACGCCTGTCTGCGCTACGCCCTACGCCCCGGGTACAGGGAACACATGACTCCTTTTTACCTCCGAGAAGGGATGCTGAAAATCAAAGAGAGGAAGATGACGGCAATAATCGCCGCCGGCCTCAGGACCATTAAAGCAAACTCTTCCCCGACGATCGCCTCCGATTTTTGGGGGCCGAGCATGGGTACGAAACGAGGAATGGAAGCTCCTCATATCTAACTCCACGACAAAAAACCTGCAGGATGGGGGGCTCGTTTGCGGCGACATTTTGTAGGGGCTACAACGCGCTTCCCCGCGAGATAGAATGCCCGAATAAGGAAAAAATAAAAAAACGTTACTTACAATTATACAAAGTTACGTAATAAGAGTACTATGCGGATGTATCGGGAGTTTGTGAATAATTGTTTGTTTTTCAGTGAATTTGGTTACAACTTCGTTAACGAACATTGTATTAAGCGTGTGCTAGTGGAACCGTAAAACTTTTACGTCGTATTTCCATCCCTTAGTGACATTGCTCCTTTTAATATTCCTACCACGAATATTGTAGTATATACTACCATTACTTTTCATATTTCATCAAAGCCAATCATCGTGTTTTGTCATTCTCCCCTATTCACTCCGTACTATACCATTGTATCAAATCTGTGTTTGTATGTCTATTTATTTATTTATTTATCACCTGTAAATTGTAAATCGGTAATTTTTATTGTATGACAACTTACTTACTTGTAAAATTAGAGAGACCCTGGGGCAGGGGAAGAGGGGGCCTATGGCTTCATCTGCCTCAGGATAAATAAACGTCAAATCAATCAATCTTCTTGGTTGCATCCTCATCTCCATTCTCCTCTACTCAAAATGAATCCTGATTGAATTCCTGTTAAAAAATGTCGCCTCATTTCTTAAATTCCTTTAAAGTTAAACTTTAAAGGAGTTGAGTTTTTCCATAGCTTGTCGTGGTTATTTAGGACGAAATTCTTGAATGTTGTCGCAATACGTGATAGTGAAAATAGAAATTTATTCGCAACATTTTAAATGCTCGAAAAATATGCATGATACAAATTGATCAGCTTCACTATTTATTGCATTTTAGGTTAATTTCCTTACCTTGATGTCGTTGTTAAGAATTCCTTTGTTCTCGCACGATATAAACATTTTGATCTAAGTTCTCAGCACTCTTGTTAAATTTGGTAAATTTAATGTCTTGTCTGAAGTTTTAATGTTCATTTGATCCATTCAATGCCTATTTTTTCCTTTTTGACCGTTCGACGATTAGTTATTCGAATCCTATATCTCTCAGTCCTACCCCCCTGTATCTCATCGTTGATGGTAAGGTTCCTTAATTCTTTCGGCACAACTTATCGAGGCTCTATTACGCCAGTTACTGATTTTACGATCCAAATTCCCAGTCTTTTTAAAAGGCTCTTGTTGGTGGAAATTTTGGAGCATTTCGTTATATACTCGTTACAGAATATACTTGGATACTGCTGTCTATTCTAATACCCCCATGACCACCTTTCCGTGTTGCACATAAAGATAAATGGTCTTTTTATAATTACTATGTCTGAATTGGTATCTTAAGCAATTTCAGGGACACAGAGCTCTGGGCTAAAATCCATCTTCAGAAAATGGTATAATCCAAGCAGTATTTAAGGAAGGTCTTCTCTTTTAGCGGTAGATTACTATATTTTTATTGGATTTGTCAGAAAGGCTATGGGAAAGTACAAACTTTATTTTTATGTCCTATCTGTTAATTGTCAAATCTCAGTTTAGTTAAACTTCACTGAAGTAGGCGAGGTGTTGTGGTAATCCATAATGGAAATAACTATGGAAAAATTGTTGTACTTTTACCACAATATTTTATTAACAAGAACACACGACCGGTTTCAACGATTAATCGTCATCCTCTGGTGAAGAAATTTAAACATCAAACCTTTAAATACTAGCTAGCTGAAGGGGGAAGGACATGGAGAAGGAGAGAGAAAGGAGAGGAAGTGATTGGGAGTTAGGAAACTAAGAAGGTGGAGAGGACGGGGAGTCGTTACTGTAAGAGAGGACAGAGTTTATCAGCGGGGAGTGCGAAG